>JAZGTI010005561.1:0-25192 GCA_036877585.1 Botia kubotai
TGAATTCTCAGTACATTGAGAACATCTCGCTTTGATTTACTTCTATCCAGCGATAAACATGCAGTTTTCTAGTTTTCACAACACGTTGCATCAGATTTTTACAAAAATATTCATCATTCTAAAATTAGGCAGTTACAGAATTGATGTGAATCCCTGTGTTGGATTTTTCATGTAAAATCCACCAAAAAAACAGCTTGTGTAAATCTCTTGCATGCGATTTTCTCATTCCTGTGCATGCTAAATTGCATTTGCACACTTGGATGCATCTGATACCCCAAAAGGGAGATTGGCAGGCAGATTCATTACCGGGTACGACAGGATAGATGTGGCAATGTCACACAATGTGACCTTTTGTTAGAAAAACGGTGATATTACAATCTGTTCTTGACATCGATTTGTGCTGCATTGCCTCTTGTATCGGAATACAGACAGATCCCGTTCTTCCATCTCCAGCTAACAATTTTAGGTTGTATGAAGGTTTTCATAACATTTACATTAAATAACAAAAACATTAAAAATATTATTTGGATTGTTCTAAGAAATTTTGTAGACACTGTAATAACATTATTGCTTGGTTACAAGAAATGTATAAAAAAATGTTCATAAACGTTCCACTAACAACTTAATAACGTTTTTTAAATTTATATATTACATATAACATTAAAAATGCATTCCACTAATGTTACTACAAAAACATTTTTTAACTTGATAACTTTGAGAGATGTTCCAAGGACGTTCCCTGATAGATTTGTAGGAGTTTGTAAGCAACACGATAAAACTACATTGGGCGACAGGTCACACTGCAAAGTCCAGGTAAAATCATGTTTTTGTGGGCTGTGTGAGGAATAAAAGATCATTTATTTTCACTGCGGTGCCCGTCGACATGAAAAACAACAATGGTGTTTGACTGACACTGAATTTTTCTTTCTCCATTGTGCCTGTTGAACGTGTCAGTGGAATGGACACCGGGCAGCTCGGGGCTGAATGGCATGACTTGCAGGCATCTACATGAAGGCTGTCAGGAAACACCGCAGGGATTGTGTGCAATGCTTCTGAGAGACAGACTATTTACAGGCCTTTAAGGCAGTGTGAGCGATTGCTGCGGATCACGTGACCTCTGTCTGGGCAGTGATCAAAGATCAGTGATTTCAGGGTTAAGAGCCATCCAGAAACCAGAGAGACTGACGCACCACTGAATCACTAGGACATGTGACTCTGGGCGAATCTGGAAAAGCCGATAAGACGAGGCCCCGGCAAAAGCCACGTTCCATCCACTTCCTTTGAGCTCGCTTTGGCTCCGTTGCAAGTTATCTAACATGAACTCTATTATTCCATCGTTCTCTCTCTGCCTTTCCTCTATTACCCCCCACCTCCATCTCACAAGTCTTTGTCTCTCTCTCTTTTCTCTCTCTCTGTCTCTGATAATCAAGCCCAGTAGCTGCTTCACACTGTGTCACATTGTGTGTGTGTGTTTGTGAGTGAGGGAGAGAGACAGGGCGTGGAACATTCGGTGCTGGGCAGTGAGGAGACTCTATGCCAGAGATTCAGGGCTCACTACTGTGACCACACATACAAACTGACCACCAGCACTGAAACTCAGCAGAGCAAAGATAAAAATTGCCTCCAACAGTACTGATTTAATAAATTCAGGGGTGGAGGACTGAGGCAAGGGCTTCACAACCTCCAACAACACAGAACAGGGTAGCAAAGGGCAAATGGCTTCGGGTATAAACTTGCTGTTTCAAACAAGTTATCAAACAAGACATGTGGTGGCAACAACATATTGACACACATATATAGATAGTTTCTTAAAGGAACAGTACACTGAAAAATCATCATTCGCCCACCTATATGCTGCTCTTTTCCATGCAATGAAATTAAACGGGGACCAGGGACAGCTATGGCTACCATTCACTTTCATTGTACGCAAATTGTACTGTAAAATACTGACAGCAAATGAATTCTTAGGTGAACGATCGCTTTGGTCATGGCAAAAGGCACTCCATAAGATGTTTTTAGGAAACTGCTTAGCCATGAAATGAGTCTGTTGAAATACCGCTTGCGTAAACATAACATCGCTGCGTTATGTTTTTGCTTTATCCACAGATAACATCTAATCCTCATTATGTTCAGCCACACAACCAATGTTTTGCACATTATGTTTGACAAACTGTTTGCTTACCTGACAAAACAAAAACTGTTTACAGATGTTTACGGAACACATTGCATTCGGCATCTACGATAAATTCAGAAAAATGCAAGTCATAACGTCTCATCTTGCGAAACGTTTTCATTACGAAAACCATTTTCTCATTTACCGTACTCGGAATTATGGGAAACCCTAAGGGTTATTATCGAATGTCAGCACGTCTCTGTTCTCCAAGGGAAGGAGATGCCATCTCTGCGCTCAAATTTAGATGCAATTCCTACAGAGCGCGCTCACAACTGTCACAGCGTTCCCTAAACACATTCTCTCGCTGTACCACACAAATGGAACGCCGACATTTCTTACAAATGATCCTCTCTTTCTGTGATAGCTCAGATAAGTGCATTGGCTCCTGTGATCGCCGTGGATTGCCCGTTATGTATCTGTAATGAATAATACATGCAGGTTTCACAGGCCTGGGGCAGGCTCGTTTGATGCATTACATGAGGAGCAGCTGATATGAACGTGGCATTGATCAGGAAGATGTTGGGGGAGTATGTGCACACCCCGTGATCTCATATACCAATTTATTATTGATTAAATAAATACATACGTCTTCTTACATGAAGACATGGCAACCGCACTTACATGTACAGTACACACACATCTCAATACATAGAAGAAACGTCTGACGCTAACCAAGTACATTTTTGTGTTTTTTATAAAAACGTTGCACAGCGCTGCCCCCATTGTATATAATTAAAGTTGTTCACTTTTGACACTAATTGTATTTTTGTTTTTCCTTTATGCTCTGTTGATGATGTTGAATACCTATTAAATACCTATTAAAGGTGAAGCGTGTAATTTCTGCATCACTAACAACATAAAATGGAATTGCACAAAAGAGAGTGTTTCCTTTAAACAGGTTTTCAAACCTTTTTTCCAATGTGTCAGTTGGCAAGGATTGTATTGGTTAAATTTGCTTCCATATTAATGTGCACAAACAAAATAGACACATCCAGCCTACACAAATATAACAATACCCACGTCCACAGACAGACATGGGCTGTACGTGCACACGTACATCTCGGTTTCAAATATTGTTGTTTTGAAAACATCTGTACACCGCACTGACAGCACTGAAATCTATCAGTCTATATACCACAAAAATCCAAGTTTCTATAGACTTAATGATGCAAACACAGTGCAGTCACATGGTGCAGTCACACTTGTGGGACACACGAGTGCAATGCATTGCATGTGCAAGTGTTACACACTGACAAATGCTGAATGCCACGACCATGGAAAAGTGTAACCGACTCTCTTTGTTGTTTTCATACCCATGCATGTATAAGCACGCATGTATATAACCATGCATGTATAAGCATGCATGTATATACCCATGCATGTATAAATGCACATTGTACCAGAATTTTTATTTTTATAAAAGCGTTTAACATTTTGTTATAAGAGCCAACAAGCTTATACAAAACTACATTTACAAGCAGGAATAGTTCTGATGCTAGAGACAAGATAAACAGCAGAAGAGAAAAATTATTTTTACTACACACAACATTAAATAATGCTAAACATTGGAACAAAGGTTAGTCAGGATCATGTGGAACATTTAAAAAGACATTGAATCTACAAGGCCACCTCTGATACTACAGGATGACCTAACTTGGCCGTACGCAGGGACATCTTGGAAGAATTAGTTTGTTGTACAGCTAGATGCCTGGATTTTACATAACAGCGCCAATTACAAGCTGATACACACTGTCAGATATACAGCGCAAATGAGCAGGAAAAATACAATACCTCCCGCACAAGCTGTCTATGCTGTCACGGTAAAACAATGCAGCCCTGCCCTGTGCTTACCTTTACACTAAGCTCAGATAGGAACTTTTGTTTCATAAGGCCCAAGGTATTCGTGTGTCTAGTTGCTTTTTTTAGCAGACGTTGCGAAGCCCCATGTGTTCCTATTGGTGAAACAGTGGAAGCCTTTCTCAGCTCAGCTGGGGGACACACACAGGCGCATCATGTCATTCATGCGGCAGACAAATGAGATGGCACACAGTCCACCTCCATAAGCAGGGGAATAAATGAATAAAACAAGGACAAGCGAGGATAGAGATGAGTGACAGAAAGTGAGTGAGTGAGCATGTGAGTGAGTGAGAAAGTCAGTGAGGTAGTGAGTGAACGTGCGGGCGAGGGAGTGGGTGAGTGAGCTGCAAGTGAGGGATTAAGTGGATGAGCATGTGAGTGAGTGGGTTAGCAAACAAGTGAAGGAGTGAGTGAGTGAAAAAGAGGTGTGGTTAGAGGACAACAGCTGCGATGAAGGCTTCGAGTCTGAAAGCAGGATGTGGGACTCGGCGGGTAAAGAGACAGAAATAGCTTCCTTTAAGAAATGAGAAAGAAACTAGAGCACAGGTCCAATATCCATTAAATCTGAAATGTTGCGACTGTGCTGTGCTGTGTGCGCACACACACACACACACACAGAAACACACATTATATAGATATAAGCAGGAGAGGGCTTACTGGAAATAGCCCTTGGTTCCACTCATATTTTCTGTGTTCACACATTCAATTTAATCTAGCCACACAAATCGTACAGTGTAAATGGAAACACACACACACACATTTACACTCTGATTCGCACCTATCAGAGATGCTGACAGAGCATCTAAAATCGTGCATGAGGAGGACACACTCGAACGTATCAAACGCCTGGAGACCATCTGCAAAAGCAAAGACAAGACCGGAAAAGATTACCACGATTTCATTCCTGAGAATCTCACTGCGGACGTCTTTCATACGGCTATGCGCCGCGTTTAACAGCACATTTTAAAAATGAGAGAAGCTTATTACTGCTGGCCAACTTCAAAGCACCCCGTCCATTTAAAGCCCATTCATGATTTTGCCCATTGAGGGAAGCTAATTCCAAATCCTCCATTTAGGAAAGAGGAGGGAAGACTGTCCCATTTCACCTCATTGCCGAAACTGTGAATGTTTTCCAGGGAAATGGCACCAAATCAAGAGGAATTGCTAGGTGATGCAATGTTTTTCTCCACTCAAAAGTAAATAAATGAAAGCAGTAAGCACATGGCGTTCACACTGAAATCAATTTCAAAATACTTTGAATTAGATTTGCTGCTGTGACACCGAAAACCAGAATCAAACAGACGGTACTTCACGAAGGCAAAAAATATTGATAACGGATATCTGGTTGAAAGACTTGAAAAACGTTGTCTTTCTTAATTAACTTCATTAATTAGCTTTGTTCAGTTGTGTAATTGTCTGTAGAGATGGTCTGTGTAAATCACTGCCCAAAAATAAATAAATTAAACAGTATATGCCGCCATCTTTAAACCACTATCATTAAACAAAACGAGCTAGCAGTTTAGCCAGATCAGCACTGGTAATGTATCTTATAATGAAAAACATAGAATATTCATTACGACCTTCAAAGTTTCCCCTTTAAAAATTATTAACATGCTTTGAAAGTGAACCATGGCTGTTAACTTGCAAAGAACTACAGGTGAGAATACAAAGAGACCGTCCTCTATCCGGAGAGCCAAAGCTTTTTAGGGACTTTGGATTTAAATTCGGAAGCACAAAGTCGCATTTGAAACTGTTGGTAATGGTTTTCTGCTCCGGTTTTGTGAACTCAACAGATTTGACCCATGAAAGCAAAGCAAATTGAATTTATCTCATATGTGAAGATATTTTCTCACGGACCATTTAAAGGTCATGCATGACTCATCAAAGTAAAGTCAGGCTTTTATTATGCACGGTCTTTGTGATCAATGGACAGTGTTAAAAGTGGTTATGCTTTATACAATCACTCTTCTTATTGGGGGATTTGCCAGACCACGACATGTAATAAGCAGATAATGATAACTGCAATCCTGCCAATGAGTCCTCAAATGAATCTTTTAATGCATATTGTAGTTCTGAAATCAGAGCAGCAATCCTACCTGAGAACATCAAAGGAGATGTATTCATCCCATAGGAAAGAACACAGATGAGATCTCTTTAATGTCTCAATTATTTCTCACAGACAAAGAAAAAGACCCATAAACTCTCATAACTCATGTCTCCATTAGAGTTTCAGAGGAAATCTCAACAATGCCCACAAACTGAGCTTAGATTTGCCACATCTGCAATCAGAAACTGATTTCAATATGCACTCAAATTTGTATCTCCAAATTTACTGAAATACATTTTATTTAGGTATACAATCTACATTCATTCTACAGCTCCATACCTCAGACTGTATTTTAACAATTGCCTCGTTTGTTTCCATTTTTATTTCTCTTTGGGAGAATTTTGGATAGTTTGGGAGAAACTGAACAGTTTATAAACGGAACAGTTTATAAACGGAACGTCAACTCAAATGAAAGACACTTAAATGATCGACAACTGAGATCTATATCAAATC
The DNA here is from genome assembly GCA_036877585.1 of Botia kubotai. NCBI lineage: Eukaryota > Metazoa > Chordata > Actinopteri > Cypriniformes > Botiidae > Botia > Botia kubotai. The sequence continues at coordinate 6,591 of JAZGTI010005561.1, forward strand.
TCCTGAGCTTTCAGAAAGAAACCTCAAAGCAATACAAATAGTAGGATAATACATTTATTGGGGATATCCTGGTTCTTAGAAAGTTTCAATTATTTTCCCTTTGTCTGAACCATTGGGGAACAAAAGAGAAAACATAAATCATCAGCTAAACACTGGAACAGTCAGCACAGGCCTGTTATCCAAAGCAGCTGTAATACACTAACAAAAAGGGTGGGAAGGAGATCTGGGTCAGACTTAGCTAAGATAAGTCTTAGCAGAAACATAACCATTATACTACCCTACTAGCTTCCTGTTTGTTCTCAATGCACAGCAGTTTGTTATGGAACACTCTCCACTGACTGACAGATTGGTGCTTGTATAACAGGAGAAAAAGAGGATGTATTTATTTTGTAACCTATTTCCAATTCAATGTAACCTTTTTTTGTAATGATGATATGATATACGATATGATACAATATGATTATATTATATTACATGTGCTTGACATAAGAGTTTGTATTAAGCTTGTCGGTGAGCTACTGATTTATTTTCACCATGTTTTGAACGTGGACTAAATGAATTTATTTGAATAATACATCTCCAAATCCAAGTTCCCTGAAAGTCGGCGCATGAAAAATGTATTTATGTGGCTTAATCCTTTTAAGTATTTCCCTTCAGTAGCTATTTGTGTGGTGGCTCGATTTCTCAAGAGAGAGGTTTGCGTTTCGGTGTACAACCGAATATAAAATCACTATATCAGTCCAACTGAATTCAGAACATACGGAGAAACTAAGACAAGAACCATGAGAGAGAGAGAGAGAGAGAGAGAGAGAGAGATGAGATTGTCAGGATGTGTCAGTGAGATAATATTCAATATACAGTACACAGGCGTAACACCTGACACCACGCCTGAAGATGTCTGTTGTGAGGACACGGTTGTGCTCCTCTGAAGAGCGCTGAGGAGACGTTATATTAGTCTTGTGACAGGGCTGGTCGTGGAATTTAAACCAGACTGCTTTTCATATATAATATATCTCCTGTACTCTCAATTATTAATCGACGCGATAATAAATACTTCATAATAAACAGATAAATAATTGAAAGTGACAATGACATACAGTGCTTTTGTGGTCTGAATATTTCATGTGACATAACGAGTTTACTCAGTCTAGTGAATATGAGAAATATGTAAGATATATATATATATATATATATATCTTACATATTTCTCATATCATGTAAGCTACATCTATCTATCTATCTGCCTATCTATCTATCTATCTATATACATATATTATAATATAAACACATACAAAAATATAAACACAGTATGTATATATATATAAATATATATATTTCTTGCACACAGAGAGTGCAAGAAATTCCTTTTGCAAAATGTAGCAAATACAATCCCTCATGTAGCAAAGACACACCCCCTCATTCACTCAGGGGTAGCCACAAGCTCATATGATATCTACATTATAAATATACATACCTATACATTTAATATGCATGTGACCACTCCAGAGACACAAACACTGGAACGGATTTGAATCTCTCTCTCTCTCTCTCTCTCTCTCTCCAACATCTACTATGCCCACATATCTAATTTATCCTAATTAAGAAATAATTGACAGATGTCTTTAAACAAAACACTGAGGTTGCTGTTGGGGACAATATGTGTCAATTTCACACATCAGATTCTGCTAAATGAATCATGAAATTCATCATATTACTTTACACGTTTCGCGGGGAGTTACGCAACAACTATAGGACAAATGTGAGATCAGAGCACACGAAAGGCAAACAAACATGGCATTGCTTCTCCCTTCGCTACAGAGGTCATTGATCACAGTCCCTTTCACCTGCAGAGGCACACACACACATTCGTTTGAGGACGAAGTTTTCCTTCGCTACATTAATTGGCAATCGGCAGTCAACTTTAGCATTTGGTTGATGTTCCATGTCCACTGCTTGTATAAAAGACAGAAAACATCCAATACACCAAAACTGGCAAAACATTCATCTCGTAAAATAAACACCTTTTCCCTCCACTGACAAACCAGGACTTACGATTCAAATTCAAATATAAACAAACAGCTTTTCAGGCGAAACGGTCAAATAAAAACACCATCACACAAAAAGAAGCTTCTTCCTGTAGCCTAACAAGTAGCACATTGCATTAGAAGCACAAGGTCGTGGGTTTGATTCCTAGGGAACACAAGTACTAATATATTGTATGCACTGAATGCACTGTAAGTCGCTTTGAAATAAGGCGTCTGCCAAATGTAAAAAGGGACATCAGAGATTCTGTATAATTTCTGGGTCACTAATTAAATAAGCACATTTGTGACATTGACTATGTAAACTCTTTAGTGCTAAAGGTCAGAGTGTCCACTGAGGCATACAAGATGTTTTTGGAACCATCTCAAATCATGCTGGGATAACATGGATCATCAAGTTTTGCACAAACTTGTGGATTCTATGCCAGTTTGGGCGCATGCTGTCTTTAATGCAAAAGGTTGATATACCAAAAACTAGCCTGTAATGAAAAGAAAATTATATTTTTGGTGAAACATAACAGAAACATTGTTATTAATGGCCGAACCATGATGTAAACGTAGAGGTGAATACAGGAAAAGTGGAATACTTAAGATATTGTATTCAAAAGGATAGTTCACCCAAAAATAAACATTAAATCTTTAACTCATCCTCATGTCATTCAAAACCTATATGATTTTTTTCAGTGGGACATCAGAAAGTGTCCCACCTCATCTGCACTCACCCTACATATCTTTATGTTCTACACGCATGGTGTGTGAGGGGGGGGTTGATCTTTACCATATCCACTGGCCAGACACTCATGAATAAGAACGCATGCATGTGAATGGAAATTGCAGCACCCTGTCAAAGCTTCTGATTCATTACCAGTGTTCCCTGATAACCAATGAAGGCATCAGCAAATTAGATTAGATCGGGAGTGATGACAGATACAGCCACACCAGTCACAAACCTTCGCTCGCTCGGTAATATTTGCATTACCTTTGGGAGATCTAAGGTGTTGCTATGCTGACTGCGTAGCAGTGGCCAGACAGCTGTTGAACATCTTTGCCACAGGACCACACATGCATAAATATACACACAAACACAGGATTACTTGTGCAAACATACATCTGAAATACATCTTCACCCTCCTCATCTGTAAACACTCTGTTGACAAACTACACCTCAGCAAAGCCGGACAAACAAGATGCTGTTGACTCGCCAGATAATCCCATGCGTGGGACAGCAGTCATCAGCCCATCCATCCGACCCCTGTAACCTTGACTTCTGATAAGTCATTTAAACAGAGCATCCGCCAGCCAGCATTCTAAAGTACATCTGACCTTTGACCTCATGCAATCAAGAAAGTTCCACAGAAGGTTCAGGGTACAGGTCAAATATGCTGCACTAATAACATGTAATCAATCCCAATTCCGCCCACCATTGTTATGCAACTCAGCAATGGAATTGGATTATGCAAAACACAAGCCCAAGCTCATACTTTTGGAACTGTCATGCACAAGCAAAGAGATGCCGTGTACTACAAATCCACTCATGAACTTACAGCTATGAATAGGATCCAGTCCTCGCAGATGGAACAATGGTGCAAAATAAAGCTCACGACACAGAATCAGAGTGGCACAACATCCGAGCATTCTGTAATAGTTTTCTGGAACAGCACATCTCCAAAGTCGCAACGCTGAATCCAGAAAATAATGAGCCACTTATAACGCTGTGAGTCATGACCTGGGGAGGACCTGTATTATTACCATGATAGCTGCAAAAAAACAACAACTATATATTATAACCGAATTTTAAGCGCGTTTATTTAATTGGCAGGTAGACTGTGACACGACCAACAGAGATATCTCTGGATGTGTCTCTTTTTGTCAAGCGACTACAATAGCCCCAAGTGCGCACGCAGTAAACCATCATTACTCCCTATTAGTTCACACCTCTGTGTGAAATATCACAACAAAGGTAATTAGAATCTTTATCACACATACAGGGTTTTGATTCATGTCAAATGCTATGTCGGTCAGATGTTGCACAAATACACACACAAGTGTGAGTTCTCAGTCATTTGCAGGCAGGCAATAAAGCGTGACTCTGGAGAGGTGAACGGCACTCATGTGATGCAATTTTTAATTTAGCTGATAGACCTCCACACTTCAGACTCTCACAATCAGCGAAGCACCTGCCATTATCCAGAAGACAGAAGTTATCTCGTAAGACACACGGTGAAAAGCTGCTATGAACTGCTGTACATATACAAATCTTCTGTCAGCCTTTTGCTTTAGAGAGAATCAGTCACATACGTTACTGCTCAGTACTCATATCATGAGGAACGAGTTATTCAATAAGCTCAAATAATCTCAGCGTCTGCTAAAAGAGGAGAAAGGATTTCAAGCGATATATATTGTGCACAAAAAGTGAGGAACCTTTTTTCTTCCATCTCGTATTTTTGTTTAACACTTAACAACTATTCTGTCTTTTTTCTTCTTTTTTTCCCATCAATCTACTAGAAATAAACAATTTTTTGAAGGACCTCATTTTCTCCTTCCTCCCCCCATCTGCGCATCCCACAAATACCTTAAGCAGGCGCACGGAGGGAAGAAAAGCCGCATGGCACAGTTTCCTGATGGTCCAATTGAGCGGCCGCGGAGCGTCCAGCTGGTTCATCGCACCCGGCCGGACATTCCCGCCATCCGGAAAAGGGCCCCACATTGGGGCGGCGATGCGCGAGGGGTCTCTGTCCGAAATCCTCTTAACTCATGAAGCATGACCCTCCTCGGCCCCCTGCTGCAAAGCCGCACAACCTGTTTCCCCCCTTCACCTGCACCCCCTCCCTGCCCTCCCTCCCCTCCCCACAGATCCACAGGGTCGGGAAAACACCTTCGGATCACACAGGGTGTCCTGGTCCACTTCCACCAGCAGCAACAGCCACACAGACCCAACAGTGCCGGAGATGACAGAGTGCATGCGGTCCGAAAGAGTGGAGAGGAGCACAGAGAAGAGGAGCGGAGCAGAGCGGCAAACACTGTGATGTAGAGCAGCGCAGCACTGTCTTGAAGAACCGTGAGAGAGGGAGAGCGCAGAGATGAGGAGAGAGAGAGAGAGAGAGAGGGAGAGAATGAAGAGGAGAAGAAATACAAGCGATAGATGAAACAAAGCAACATGAATGACAAAATGTGGTGACAAACAGGAGGAGAAATAAAAGATACAACAGAAGGGAGATCATCATTTGGAACGAGGTTGAGAGTTGCAGATGCACAGATGAAATTATGAAGAATAATAGGAAGCGGATGTCTTTCAATTTTTGACTCATTTTTGTGTTCTTGTCATTTTGATGTCACACTATCTCTGCCCGCCTCGTTGCCTTTTTTAGTTTTTGAGGTCACATCTATAGACGAGAAAACATATTTCCATGATTTCCACTGAGTGTCTTCTATCCTTGCTCCTCCGACCCATTCTCCTTTATTCCCCCTCTCCTCTCTCTTTCCTCTGAACCCCCCCCACCCTCCTCCATCGCTCCACTGGCTTCCTCCTTCATCCCTTCCAACATATGACGCATTGACCATTGGAGTGGAGAGAGAGGCTAAAAAATGTCATCCTGCTCTTCGGGGCATTTGATTGAACTACTCTCCTCTATTCAGTGGGTTTAATAATACAGTGTGTGTTCTACAGTCTTCCGTTGTCTCAGAAACGTTCCAGGAAAAAATCGCCCCTAGGGGTGAAGTGTTTAGGCAAATAAATGCCGCAGCAGTGAGGGACACTGAAAGATTTGGGGAATGTCATGCAAATGCAGACAGAAATTTGGCCATCCTCTATTGCTGTCGCTACACTGGCATCCCTGAAGAGCAAACTGTAATAATGAACCTCAACAATCAATCCCCGCTCTCCCACTGGTATCACCTGGTCATGCAGATGTGAGCGATGTTATGGAGACCTGGATGGAATACTAAGTACCACACGGAGTTGGAAGCTCCGCCTCTTCCTTCTTGGATTCAAGCTCCTCCTGTCACTCAAGGTACCTTGAGATGGTGAGATGATTATGCAACTCTACAAGGCAAGGTGTGTAACCATGGCAACGTCCGTTTACTCATGTCACTGCGAGATTGGGTTTAATGTGCAGGTATGAGCAAGGAGGGTTGTCCTCCAATCAGATCTGACAACACAAGCAAGAGGCTTCCAGAGATACAGATTTAGAGAGAGAGAGATTTAAAAAGAGACCATGAAGACACACTCCATGTATTTATCACATTCAATATTTGAATAATAAAATCACATCATGTTCAACAATGGAATGAAATGTGACCAACTTGGTTAAATAATCTGTTTTGAGGGGATATGACCATATCCATAGATATGGATATGGTCCATAGATATGTTTTATTTTAACCCTGAAATGACATTTCCAAAATTATAATAATGATTTATTTATAATACCTTAAGGGAATAAACTTAAAAAAACCTAAAAAATAATCAACTTAAATGATGTCATTTTTTTTCTTTAATGAAATGTTTCAAGCAAAACATGTTTTCTTGAGAGAGTAATCAATGTTTGTTCTTTAAATGAAAACACACACATAGTCATTTTTTTTAAGTTCAAAAGGTAATGCAGAGCATAAACACCTCTGTTCTAATAGCATAAAATTACACATTTGACTATAATGTTGATGCAATCATTGCTTTTAATCTTTTTGCACATTTTATCCTATATGAAATAACACACATTTATGTGTAACTGTGCTCCCTAGATCCCAGTAATAATTAGACAAACGCTTAAATGGCACGTTTGTGGATGTGACCAAACAAGCCCTTACATACTATTTATAAATTTGCATGCCAAAACACAGAACCTCACTCAGACTGGTGAGAAGTGAGTGTAGCTAAAGGGACAACCAATCAACCAATTACTCAACCAATTAACTAAGAGCAGTTACATTACGTTCATACAACATCATTTCAACCGACTCTGCATTATACACATTCACATGCACAGGTGCACCCAAACAAGCAATGCATAGCAGCCCATAATTAATCCATGACCTACACAAAAGCAATTACATTCTACAGTTCACTGCCTTCTTGGCTTAAACAGTGGTTTGGAAAATATGTGTATGTGTTTTAGAATCTGTTTTTATGTGTGCATAAAATACATTTGAACGTGTTGGTGAATGCAAGGTGTCATCCTCAGGAATATATGTTAACATTAGGGGTGCGTGGGAATAGTCGACTAAACATAACTTTAAACTAGCTGGCTAGTAGCTTACTACTAGCTTTGTAACTTTAAACTAGCTGACTAGTCAGTTGCAAAACTTCTGTTTAAACAACTGTCAAATTAGTTGTAGCGCACATCCCCAGCTTACATACCCACACAAAGTATTGATTACCTTTGCGAGATCCAAGACAGACCTCATTATCAACAGTAATTTACTGTAAAATAATTATTGGTAGCCGATTAATAATGTATGTCAGGCCATGGAGATTTATGATGTGCAGGTCTTCTACATTTACACCATGGGAGACAAAAATAATCAAAAGCACTCAAACTAAAAAATATCTCTAGAAAAATGCGATGCTTTATTATTCTGTGTCTATTTCTACTTTACTCATCAGTGTAATGGCCAATCTCACAACCCTCAGACATTCATTAAGGCTGCTGTGTATCTAAACATTGCAAATTAGCTTGGAAAATTAAGTATGTCAATTACCAGCTGCTACTTTTACCAATAATAGACACTTAAAAAATTCAAGCAATGCACACAAACAATGCTTAGTTGACTATATTATAATAAATAACACGCAGGGGAACATTTCACCAAAACTGCTCTATTACTATGTCTGAATGACTTACTAAAACGCAACTGATCAATAGGCTGATTCTATAGGGTGGCGCTTTCCTGGTGAACCCAGTTCAGGACGATAACAACAGCACGGCAACCCTTATCATTATTCAGAAGGGATGATAGACTGAGAACTGTCTCCTAATGAGCTCAGGTTGCAAGTCTTATTAGTTCGGTCATGACAGCCTCATCCAATTTGAAACAGTCACAGAAGTGAATGCTCTTTCCACACTGCACTATCCTTCAATCCCTGCTGAAACCTTTGTGACTTTGCACACTTGTTGTTTCATTGCAAAAGACATTTTCCACACCCAATCCATTCTGCATGGTCACATCTCCTGGAGAAAGTTATCCTTCATGCTTTCTGGCTATCTGTTCCCTTACTAAAATCATTACAAATCACATTTCTGCGTATAGACCTGTTTAGACCTCAAGTATCTTCGGTAACTTAAAACAATCACTAGTGCGCCGGTCGTATGTTTTGTTGTATTCACCAGAAGCTCTAATGATGTATAATGTTTGCTTGTTAGATCTCTGGTCGTTCTGTTTATTGTAATAGATGCTGTGTGGTTGTGGGCAGTGAAAATCAAACACTCTTCGGCCATCAAAGTAATGAGCCATTCGCTCTCTTTAGTTTGGAAAATGGCTGGTGATTATTTATGATACGCCTCATGTGTCCGAGTTGTCTAACTGCGACGGTGCAACTACTGGTCTATTGTCAAGGCTCCATTTGGCACAATCCACATAACCACTTTCCAGCTAACAGTGTTAGGTTGTAAAAATGTTCCCCTAATGTTTCCATTAAGTATTAAAAACGTTAAAAATGCGTTCTAAATGTTCTAGGAACGTTCAAAACGTCCAGTTTTTTTAGACGTTTTATTAACAATATCGCTTGGTAATAAGAACGTTATTCAACCATTTTTATTCTGAAACGTTTTTAAACTGTTCCACTTAAGAGTAACGTTTTTGGTACATGATATATAACAGAAATAAAAGTTCAACTAACATTAACATTACAGCAAGAACGTTTTTGATAACGTCAAAAGAACTTTTACAGAATGTTAGCCAATGTTCTGAGAACGTTTCCTGTTAAAATATTCCCAGTATGTTTGTTATACTACACTGCTTAAAATGATTACTGATGCTTTCTGGCTTTATTAGTGTAAAGAGCATCATTCACTTATATGGGACTTACATTGTCCCATATAAGCGAATGATGACTGAACTATATTGCCTGAAACTGCACCACTCGCGAGGCTCTAGAAATGGGAGGTACGCCCATCTGGTGGTCTCTTGTGCTACTGGATGTCACTCTGTATTACAGATGGTTGAATCTGCACCAGCGGAATTGTGTTGCTATTTCGAACGCCGTGCTGCAAGAGTTTGTGGGAGAGCTTGTTGCTTGGATACTTTTGGGACTCTATGAGCTATGCTCGTGTTTCACGATAATAATTTAGTACCTCTGGCATCAGCTACTTATGCTAATGTGCACAGCTGGGACAAAAAGCTTTGCATCTGTCTATCAAGTCCTTATTTTTTCATTTCCCTCTGTTTGTGTTCCTGTCATTCTTATCTCTTATCTGAATACTGTTTATTTACTACGGTATATGTCTTCAGCAGTGATGTCATAACCTCCCTCAAAAAAGGGAGGGGCTTAAAAAAGTCTGTTATGATTGGCTCCATCCATCCACCATGAGCTTATTTCTCCCCATTAACAACCACATTCATTTGTAGTCATGGCGAGCTCCTAGAAAATTCCCTTCGTGTGCTGCATCTGTTCAGACACTAGATGGCCATCACAGAAAACATATTCAAGCACCTCCTAACTGCGCTGGAGAAAATCCTACACCAGCTTTTCCATCACCACTTATCTATTAAATACTGTGATCATATATTATACACTACATTTTTGTGCGAATCATAAAACAATTTCTTTATATGATACCTATATAGCAGCGATGAGGACAATAGTTTTGCTACAGAAGCAAAGATTCAAAACAATTAAATGCACACATTTCCAGATCTAAGGAATTAACAACACTAAACAGCATTTCACAGATCTCCACAAAACATTGTTATATACTGCATGTTTGGGCCAACTAGCTGAATTCTAGATTCATTGCAGATATTTGGTGCAAATGAACTGTGGCCCTTTTCTTCAACGTGCAATACAAAACAAGTATTAAAGGGATTTTCAAATCAATTTTACATTAGCGTGAATTATTTGTTCAGTAACTGCTTAAACAGGGTACTGTAAATTTAAATGTTAGATCTATATTCTAATTCTAAATATTTATCAAATTCTGCCTAAACAAATCCATCATTAAATATTTAACTACTATGCAAATTAGAGATGCCTATGGGCAGAGTTTACCATTTGTGCACAAAGCTGCAGCAAAGAGGAAAAACTGAGAAACAGGCAGCAAAGAAACTAAGCTCATCTCAACAGAGCTGACAGGAGCAAAGCCAGAAAAAACCTGACAAAAGCAGAACTAAAAGTAATTCTGGCTCTATCGAAGCAGCACGATTAAGGATAAACTCGCAGCACCAGGCCGTCAACTCAGGAACGCCACAGGAGGAACATCTCGACTGTAGCCACATGATCAGAGCCTGTACAAAGACCAGAAGCTGAAATCATGTGACCCCAGAACAGTGGTTCAGTTTTTGCACTTATCTGCCTTGATATGTGTGGCCAAATCCACTTAACATCACAACATGATCAGCACTCATGCACCTGCACTGTTCAGTTCTCTCCACTGTTCTTCTCCAGCTCCTCTCTGACTGCTAATGCCTTTTAACACCAAAGGTGGTAGCCATAAGCATCCACACTATGCAATCGCTACCACTCCTCACCCACACACAACACTCTCCTCACCACATTCCTTCCCCTCACTGAGGCTGATATCTCAGTCTCCAACCGACCCACCAGCTGCCCCCAGGACTCCATCTCCTCTCATCTTCAACAGTTCATCTCCCTGACATTCTTAAAGGGACAGTTCACCTGATGTACAGAAATTTCTCAAATAATACTTTCAACCTCATGCCATCTTTATGCAATGTATCGATGGCTAAAAGCGCTCCACATACTAATTGTCTTCTTTCACAAACATATCCTTTCAATTCAGAAGACATTTATTAACCAACCGGAGTCGTATTCATTACTTTTATGATGGTGGATGCGCTTTTTGGAGCTTTAAAATCTCAGGCACTATTCACTGCCATTAGAGCCAGAACAGAGTCAGGATATTATTTAATATACCTCTAATCGTGTTTGGATGAATAAGGAAAGTCATATATGCCTAGCATGGCATGAGGGTGAGTAAATTATGACTTTATTATGACTTAAATTATGAATATATTTTGGAGTGAACTATTCCTTTAAGACATCAGCATCGTAATTCAAAACTTGATTTTGTAGCATCACTATGAAGGAATCCGTAACCGCGTCATTTGGTCCACAACGACATGGAACGATTCATCCTAATGGTAGAAAAGTGCCATTTGTCTTACTGTGTCAAGTTCAAGACCATGACATCCATATAGAACAGTCGATGGATTTGCACTGTCTTACCTAAACCTATTGCAAATCTGTAGTCTGTGGATGGTGACAGCATTATAATGAGGTGTTAAATCACTTTTAAATATTTTAAGATCCTACATTTAAACAAACAGCATCTATCATCGGGCCAAACCACTAGAGGGATGAGGTACAGCTCCCTGTTCAAAACACCCTCAAAGATAAGAATACCCTCTGTAAAAAAAGACTATAAAAAATAGCACAACATTATTTAAACTGCACGCTGTATACAATCTAACGTATACAACGTATACAACCTAACCCATACCTGTTGTTAATCATATGCAATCACATGAATGTTAATCATAGCAAGCTTTGAGATGACTTATTGTAAGTCGCTCTGTTGCTGATTTTCCTCATACATGCCTTAAATATAAATGACAATTTACAGTAAATGACATGGAAATCTCATAGTGCCGCTCTGCCAGCATGCAACAGATGTGACAGCTGTGTGTTCCCAAAGCATCACAAAGCAGAATTCGCAAAAGCAACATTCACCGAAACTAACTCTGATGCTCTAAGACAGTTCGTTTACAAAAGCCTACAATCTAAAATAAGTCATAAACCATGAGGTCAAATCATTCTTGTATTGCATCTGGGGAACTACAGAACCACTGTAGCTAGTTTAATTTAGAAGTAATACAAAATAATAGATGAGTTAAGAAGCAGTGGGAAACTGGGAAGCATTTCATGTTGAAGCTATTCTCCTCTGCTGTCCCTGTGCCAGATCTGATTTGCAAATTGACGAGTGTGAATATGAAACCAATTCCCACCTGCCAGTCAGCAAATGACATTGTATTGCCTACTGTGAAATGCTTCTGAGAAGTATGAATTCATTAAAATCACATTTCATCCCATGTATAAAGCTGCTGCATAACAGTACAGTAAGTGTTGTATGTGAGAATGTATGTTATAATTGTGTATGCTACCGTATGTGTATTTGTACATGTATGTGAGTGAACGCTAGAATGTGTTTGCCTTCCGGGCGTGTTGGATTGGTGTGCACCTTGTGACAGATAGAACAGGAGTGTGTTTGTATTATCCTGTTCATATTTTGTGGCGGGGTACGTGAGTGTGCATCTGACATGAATATTTGAGATGAATATTTGAATATTTGAGATATGTGTGTTGCGGTGGGAGTCTTGCGCTGTCACTTCTGCTCCTCTAAGCCTGTGATGCTGAGCCCGGCCCTGAAGGCAGGAGGATAACAGCAGCTCTGTGGGGCTGTGGAGGAGACAGGGGATGGGATGACCCTCCTGCTGCGTCTCCTCCCTCTCTCAGGAAGACCTCCACCGGCTGATCTCTTAATGTTCACTGCCTCATCTGGCGCCATCAACCCACAGGAGCCATTGAGCCGCCATCAAACACCAATTACACTCCGGTATGACTGAACGTGTTAGTCAAAAACAGTCACACAGCATGAAAGTGAAACAATTTGATCTTTAGGGAGTGTGTTAAAAAGACAATTCAACTTTCGAATGAAAATTCTGCCATCGTTTACTCGCCATGGTGTCATTCCAAACCTGTGGAACTTACTTTCCTTTCACGAAACACTAAAATTAAAAGTTTATATGAATGTTAAAGGTACTTGGGGACCAGGGGCCATTCCAAAAAGGCACAATAAAAGTCATTTAAAGTAAAGTAAGTACAGTATGTGCTGTTCTGTATTCTTCTGAAGTCATACGGTAGCTTTGGGAGGTACAGACTTAATTTTAAGTTATTATTTACTGCTTGGCATCCATGGTAATCATTTTCTTTTATGGTATTAAAAAAACAGCTTAACCTTTAAAAATAGGGTAGGCAATTTGGGAGAGGCTAGCAATAGCAAGCTAGCTTTGAAAGCATCAGATTCCACCCTCTCATCAAAGCACATCCTGACCGAACACAATGATTGGATGATCATTTTTATGGCCCTGCGTCTTTCACAGAAGAAATATATGCATATAAATATATTTAGACCACTTAGCAATTGCTATCAGGATGTAAAGAGACTTTCAACCAATAAAAAAATGTTTCTGGAACAAATCGCCATGCCTGATTTTTAAAGTTGTTGTGTATGATCCAAAATCTCCAGTCTTCTTAGAGCAATGTCAGTAACAGAGGCGAACAAATCATCATTATTATGTTTATAATGCACAAACCTGCCACAAATGGCTAATCAGTAGCTCAACACATGCAACAGTAATACTTTAAGTATGCTTTATTTCCCTGATCTCATCTGTATAACCCACAAGACAGACAGACAGGCACACACAATCCATTTTAAGCCCAGTTGTGTCAGTAGAATTGTTATTGCTATAGCAACAGATCACACTGTTTAACTTCACAACAAACTTTAATTGCAAAAGTTTACAGGCTTCTCGTCATCAAATCATAAACTAAGTAAATATGTCGGATAATAATAGTGCTTCGCAAGCACCACTAATAAATTAAAGGTAGGGTAGACAATAGCAACCCTACATCGAAAGCATCCCGCCCTCCCTTCAGAGCGCTCTCCAAAGCCACGCCTCCTCCAAAAAAACATGCTACTGACAGACGTTGTCAGCGCGAGCAGGGTGCACGGAGGTATACAAATGCATAGGTTTGACAGGCAAGTACGATCTCCTATCATTGCATTCAGACCGAATGTAACGACTGGATGAACATTTGATGGTCTCGCGCCTTCCACAGAAGATATATTTATGCAGAAATACATTAAGACCACTTTATGTAGTGTTTGCTACATGAGAAAAGACTTTCAACCAGCTACACAAAAAAAGTTCCTGGAAAAAAATTCGCCTACTCTGTCTTTAACTATCCTTGTCAATTTACAACCATCCAATTATTTTCTACATGCCCATACCATTATTTCCTTCTCATCTCTGTAGCCCATCTCTAACCCACAGTATGTTCCTTTCCCTTCCTCTCTTCATTTATTCTGCCTTTTGTCTTTCTGTGTTACATACACATCTGTTTCCCCGATGGGTATTTTTTTCTAAACAGCATTTGCAATGACATTTCACTGTCAAGTCTATAAAATTTATTGCATGAACCGTCAATCAATCTTTCTGTTGCTGGAACTCTGCCTAAAGCTCTGTAACTACTCTGCTGCTTTCAAACTTTTGAACAATATTTTTAAAAATCTGCTCTTGACAAGTATTTAGTGTTATCAAACCCCCATGCTGCTTTATTACAGCCGTCTCCCATCTGTAAAACTCCAACAGCGTAAGATATACTTGATTAGTTTTTGAGTGAGATCTAAATTCATAACCACTGGCTAGTTAGTACAGCTTTATCAGTACACTTGACATTTTGATATTATTAAAGGGTGTTAGAGACTAGCAAAAGTCACACTGCAAATCAATAAACCACCCGAAGAAAGGTCAGAAAACCTTGTGAGACTAATTTCCCACTTAACAGTTTTAGGTTGTAAAAACGTTCCTGTAACATTTCCATTAAGTAATGAAAACATTATAAATGTTGTTTTAAAAGCCTTAGAAATGTTCAAAACATTCAGCTGTTTTTCTGTACTGTTTTAAAACGTGCCACTAACAGCTTAACACTTTTGATATATAATATATAATGTTCAAAAAATTCTGCTAACATTACTGCAAGAACTTTTTTGATAAATTTGATAGAACTTTTCTAGAAAAAGAACACTAGCCAACGCTCTGAGAACATTCCCTTTTAAGCTGGGTTAACTTAGAATAAAAAATATTAAATATGAAAGATTTTTTTAATCTGTTATATCTCTGTTTTTTCTAGAGTTTTTCATTTACATTTACATTTACGCATTTGGCAGACGCTTTTATCCAAAGCGACTTACATTCATTGTACTACACATTGTTTCTAAGTATGTACAATCCCTGGGATCGAACCCATGACCTTGGCGTTATTAACGCCATGCTCTAACCACTGAGCTACAGGAAAGCCCTGTATCTGTCATTTTCTATCTGTCATCTGCTAAATGTAGCTGTAAATAAGCAACCTGTAACTGTACTCCATTTCTTTTTAATCCCAGTTCCAGGTATGATAGCAAGTCTCAGACGGCACCACAATGACACTTAAACAACCCACAAAACTCACGAGTGGCATTCTGTCGAGATATGAGCTATTAGCAGCCTTTAGGAGCCAATTAAAGTCTCAATCAGAACCTTCCACCTCACAGAGAACTGAAGGAAAAATTTGAATTAAACTGTCCGATTGCATTGCAATTAGGAATGACTACAGAATGACTCCCTGCTGGAGAACATCCTAATTAGAGTCTAACTAAGGCAACACGTTATGAATCGCCAATGATGTCTCAGTCTGTGGTCCAGTAATCACAGACCGTCCAATCAGAAGCCCTCAGATTACAGCATCACAGGCTACAGCAGTTGCTGGTCAAAAGTTCCATCATTAAAGGCTCGGTCATTAAATGATGATGTTGCTTTCTGTAGTTTGAGATCAAAACAGCTTTTCTGTATTAGCGAGTAAAAAAACGAGGAGGATTGAGCTACAAAGGAGAGGGATAAGATGAAAATGGTCAGCAGAAACAGGGTCAAAGATACAATATACTACATGAGAGACAGGAAAGAGGTTGGTAGACAAAAAAAATAAAACAATGTTGGCCAAAAATGAAAGGAGATTTACACGCGCTGTTGTTCATCTGAGGAGAGGAAAATCCACAGAATGATGAATGGTGAGAGTCTCCCACAGGGACAGATGACTTCAAACGAAACACATGGCAGGTCTGGACAAGAGCAATTTTCACTCATCTCATACAGCGCACAAAAGACCAGAACAACCATCTGATTAAAACCAGGGCGGGTTTGTGACTGTGCATATTTAATCTGCCACACACAGGCTTTGAGAAAGTTACCTGATATTAGATCTCACTCTCAATGACATTCAAAACTTCAAAAGACAAATATATGGTGTTTATTCACAGCAAAACCCCACAAGAAAACTCCGATGGAAATATTTTATGCAAATGTTACAGCCCCATACAAGTTTAAAAGAGCATTCATATAAATTAAAAATGAATTGATTCATCTGCTGACAGTTATTGCTTGGCATTATACTACAAACAGTGTCGCTCATACTGACAGAGGTTCGATGAAACGCACAGACGCTTTCCACGCAGGGTTTATGCCGATGAATTAGCACATTTATTGGCACTTTAACTCTGCAGGGTTTAACTATGAAGCCTGAGATTTTCCTGCCTCAGTCCCTCTCCGTTGGAAATTTTGTCTGACTAATAAGGCCGGTGGAGAAATATGAAGGGCACTAATTGGCCTTTTTGAAAGCTACAAGACTTTCTGTCCTATTCCAGCAGATGAACCGATTTTGAATGTGTTGGACAATTGTTACTTAAATCTAATGACATTCCTTTTTCCTTCATTATGAAAATTTCAGGGGTAAATTATTTCTTATAAATATGCTAATCTAGTTAATTTCTCTACGTTCACGAGCACTAGACACAAACCTCTGCAATGCACAATTGCTTTAGCAGCTAACAGAGAAAAAGCAAAGCACAGTATTTCGTTTATCAAAACACTATAAAGAACTCCAGAAAATGTAACAATGACCTCAGGAGAGAGATTATGGAACGTGTCGAGCCAAAACTATAGCCAGGATATATAACTGCGCTGCAAATCATATTTACATTTAAGGTTCCTGGCAGCTGTGCATATATTGAGTCTGTCACATGCTATGAAATCCTTAGCTGTGTGCGGGTCCAGATGGAATTCTTTTTTTTTTTTCATATTTTCTGTGCTGATTTTAAGGGAAAATCTGTGAAACGGATTAAAAAATGTTAAACAAACAGAGCTGAGAAAAACCAAAAACTAATTAGCAAAAATATTTATTAAACACACAAGGTTTATTTTTATCTGCCTTGGCTTTTAGTTCCTTCTGCAACCATTCTTAGTTTGTTCTAAGTTTTGGTTTAATGATGATTTGATTTAGAAAAGAAATAACTGTTTGCTGACCTAATGACCTAAGAAAAGAGCACTTCGCCTTTTGGAAAACATCTGGAGACTCTGAACGATGCTCCTTGTTTCCTTAAAAAGTGTAACTAAAAATGTTTATCCTTGACATTGACATATCAATACATATCAATACTCAATTATCTCGAGTCAAAATATCACAACCTTGAATTTGATGATAAAAAACCTTGAATGAAAGACAGAAATAACCTTTAAAAGTCTTGAAAAACTGGAGAAACCTTTCACAGTCCAACATGAGGGGAATAAGTCATCCATTTTATTTCTGCAACAGTTTCATACTTTCTTTTGTAGTTTTCTTCCTTATAAAAACAACAAATATCCATATTATGACAACGCTGGCAGGATGGATCTTTTTTTGGAAGTGATATTTTCATTGTATGGTGCCCCTGATGCTTGAGCTGGGTGTATGTATGCTAACCGAGAGCCGAGGAAATGCCACACTCGCTCGACATAAATTTTACATTAGTTCTCTGTGCCAAGTGCGTTTCCAAGGCAACCCGGCAATTAGTGGCTAATAGGAAGTGCAATAAAAGCCCACAGCATTGTATAAATATATAGTGGTGTTTATTACAGTCCCCGTATTCCCTTTGACCACTAAAGGGGCCATTGACACAGCAATGAATAGATGCATAAACCTTGGGCCACCCCAGTCATTTTGAGACTGGGAATGATAATGAGAAAGACTGGCTGGTGCTGGAGTCACATGCTTTGCATTTCTCTCTAGTCTTAGAAAACCCGATGCTATGGAATTAGCTAGACACGCTTTGGTAGATTTGTGCGATCTGGAGGTAAAAGCTGCCCAGATAAATGAATCTGTCTCACATTCATCGATTAGTTGTGTTGCTGGGCCGTTATCAATAGACTTTCATCTGTTTGGAGACAATCTGTTGTGCCAGAGTGTGACAGGATAAATGGGTTGTTTTACAGGTAGATAGTGACTCTGAATAACCTGATAACCAATCGTTGTTCTGAAACTAAATCAATAATTTAATTAATAGTCAAACGCACATGATCTCCCATACAGAAATGTAATATATGTACATATGTCCGACGTCCATATATGCCATATATAAAACCTATTAGAAATTGAAACAATTCCCTATATTGACATATATAAAGCTACCCTATATATTTAATAATTATTCATGTGTGTCAAATGTAATATGTATAAAAGTAAATATATAT
>JAZGTI010005562.1:7420-25192 GCA_036877585.1 Botia kubotai
TGAATAGTAGTTATTAAGATTGATGTGGTTTGGAATTGGTCAAATGTGCTTGGAAAAAAAATATGACCACAATATCAACGTGCCTAATAATTATGTACACAGTGTATAATGAAAGGTAAGTCGCTTTGGATAAAAGCGTCTGCCAAATGCCAAATGTAACACCACTTGGTTACAAATCATTCCAAAAAAAGGCTTAGAAAAGTTAATTCTGTGGAAACCTCTGACATAAGTTGTTTGCAGATAAAGCTTGCTGCAGTATTTTGTTAACAAGTGCAATGACAGTCATGCTTTATTCAATGTGAATTTTTGTGTCCAAAAGTACAATAATGTTACTTATACATATAACATATACAGCTATGTATATACATATGTTTATACATGTGTTTCCCATATTAAAAGATTTTAGATTTGGTGTAGTCCAGGGGTTATCAAAGTGTGGGGTACGCCTCCCCAGGAGGGTGCCAGAGCATGCCAAAGGTTTTTACGCTGCACACATCTGTGGCCTATTACAGCTCAGACGAGGTTTTGTTCCATTCTTCATGCAGTGCCAACCCACATCAGGAGCATTTAAGATCCCAAGATGTACCGGTCCGATGTTGTTTTTCTTGTTTGTTTTGGTTCTATTATGGGTAGTTAGCTAAATGGTTTCATTTTGTTCAGTTTAACTGTGTTTATTTTTGTGTTTATTGCTATGTCCTGTTGTGCTGTAGCCTGCAGACAAAGATAATACACTTAAAGTACATTTACGGATGACAAGAATAAAAGATTTGTAGCTGTGTTTTAGTAATTTAAAATACATCCTCAATTGATCTGGAGTCTGCACAGGGCGTTTATTATGACTATTTTGTATTTGAGCTTTGTGGCTTGGGCATTTGTCAAAAATAGACTAGGCCCCTATGCTTAGCGAAGCAGCGCAGAGAGCAGCTTCTTGGACTCTTCTATAATGTGCTGCCACACAGCAGATATAAACACAAGCATCGACTAAATTGGCTACGATCAGTGTAATACACTGCAAACATGTGCAGAGTAAAAAGGGGTGAGTGTTGTGTTTTGTAATGTGGGGCTCTAGCAATTCCCAGCTTCAAACTAAGTAAATGCAGTTTTCAATCCAGTCTAATCGTTGCCAAACGCACATTGTTCACAAAGGTAAGGATGAAGGCATATTAATTAATAGATGTTTACAGTTCTTTCCCCACTCTGTCTATTGTCTGTCTTATCTGTCTTCTAACTATTTTGACTGGGATCAACAGTAATTATATTCTTTCTGTTTACATGGAACTAGCATTGTTTTTGTTTCATTATTTTCAATCATTTTAAGAACTGATAAATGGTAAAAGTGAGTAAAAAAAAGTTGGTGTGGGGGGAGTGGTGTCATTATTATGTACATTGTCTTGAATGGAGGCCCACTTTCTTTGAAAACCCCTGGTGTAGTCATTGACCAGTTTTACAGGTAAGACTTAAGCCTAGTAAAAGGCCTAATGAAAAAATACTGCATCAACATCTTAAAATATATAATTGGCATTGTTTTGTCTAAGGACACACACCAGTAATGTTTTTAGGGCTTATAAACGTTACTTAAATGTCCTAATTTAACTAAAGCCTACTCCTGGCTTGATCTAAGCCCTATGGAACCAAAGCATAAGAGGTATAAAGAAAAATGTGAACAATCATACAGCTTGCCCTGGTCTTAAACCAAAAGCATTAGAGGTGAAACCGAAAACCAAAACCAAACCAAAGAACCGTGACACACCACCCACAGTACATACTGCAGATTAATTAGTAATTTTAACACCAAATAAGAGCTGTATTATTTTCTAAATATTGTACACCAGGGCCTAAAATTTAGCCTGTGATTACATGGGTTTAAGTGTTGCGCACATTTTTTCTTCCCACAAATTTCATGCAAATAACCCAAGAAATCCCCATGAACTTTTTTGCAAATTAAACCACGGAGATCAAGAAAACAAATACTTTTTCTGTAATTTCATAATCAGCGCAAGTGAAAATTTAATTCATCAGCACTTAAAATCAATGGAGCATGGCTCTGGAACGATGACTGCTTATTCGTAATACAGCAGCACAGCATGTTAAAATAGTCCATGTTATTTGTTAAACTGCTTTGAAATAATGTTTTGTAAAAAACACCATACAAAACATTGAATTGAGTGAAGTAGCTCCTCCTAAAAATGAAGAAATAGTTTTTGTCTTTCTACAATGACTCCTACAAGCCCTGCCCCCAAAATTCATAAATCCCCCATGGCTTCTGACAGTAGAATTCCCTGTAAACCAAAGTGTCTTAAAGTATTATTATGATGTTAAAGTGAATCTTGTGTTAAGCATCGCTGGTGCTTGCCCCCACAGCACACCAAACTGAACCATGGATCCAAAGCCATGATATGAACCGAACCTTGGCATTGGAGCCTTGCATTTGGCAGATGCTTTTATCCAAAGCGACTTACAGTACATTCAAGTTATACATTTTGTCAGTATGTGTGCTCCCCAGGGTATCGAACCCACAACCTTTGCGCTGCTAACACAATGCTCTACCAGCTGAGCTACAGGAACACATTACAAATGCTAAAAAAATGCTTTAGTTTTATATAACTGTACTGGAATTCACTGTGGACAGCAAAGAATTTCATTGTACAGGGAAACCTGTTTTCTCACTGTGCATATGACAATAAATGCTTTGAATCCTTGAAAGGGCATTTCCTACCTTCTCGCAAGTGGAAAATCATATTATTTGGTGGATTTGCCGTGGCATAAAAGCCAATTTTTCTGAATTGCAATGTCTCTTACGTTTTTCATCCTCTGGCTTTCTGCCTCCAAGAGACCCATCTTACTCCAGATTTTAATATATTTTTGAAACATTTTACATCTTTAAATGCATATGGCCCAAATATTCAATGCTCCTCTGGCGGAACTTCAATATTAATGAGACCTGATGTCATTCATAGTAGTAACCTATGAATCAGTCCATGTACCTTTGCACAAAACCATTACATTATGCTCTATATTCCCCAAGAAGCAACTGTATCACATCAAGATTTGGAAGATCTCGTAGAACGAATTCCCTGTCCATTTATTCTCATAAGAGATTTTAATGCTCACAACCGTCTGTGGGGAGGAAAGCACCTTGATGCAAAGGGAAAGAAAATAGAAAAAATAATTGGATGAAAATGATCTATGCATGTTAAATGATGGTTCATACACGTATTTACATTCAGGACATTGAACTTTTTCTCCCATTGATCTAACATTATGTGATCCTGTATTAACTACTGCTTTCTTGTGGTGTGACTGTGATGACCTTTGTGGAAGTGACCACTTCCCAGAGATCTTAAAAATGGAAACTTGGAAAAGCAAATTGGTACTCCTTTCAAACTCTTTGTCATGAGAGACTTGATAAGAAACATCAGGATGAAGAGGATTCAATAAAATCTTTAACAGAAAATATAATTAAAATAGCTGATGGATCAATTCCAAAAACATCAACAAAACAGAGCAAGAGACGAAGTTTAATGACAAGTGTTGAGAACTTGTCATTAAACTGCAAATTAAACAAGTGTTTGATTTGCAAAGCTGCTAAAGCCTGACCTTGAAACAGAGGTATATGAGCTAGGCTAAGGGGCAGTTGTGGCCTACTGGTTAGTGAGTTGGGCTAGTAATCAGAAGGTTGCTGGTTCGATTCCAGGTTCGATTGCAACTGAAGTGCCCTTGAGCAAGGCACCTAACCCCCAATTGCAGTAACGTGCTGCCCACTGCTCCGGGTGTGTGTGTGTTCACGACTTGCAGTGTGTGTTCACTCCTCACTAGTGATGGGTTAAATTCAGAGGTCACATTTCAGGTATGGGTTACCATATTCTGACGAATAGGTCACTTTCACTAAGGGCTAACCCCACAAGACCGGCTCTTCCAACACTTCTCAAATATTCACTCGCTGGAAAACAAACTGGACATCATTCAACTCAGTCGGTCTACACAACAAGAGACCAGGGATTGCTGTGTTTTCACTGAAATATGGCTAAACGACAACATTCCGGACTTCGCTATTAATTTTACAATTATGCATTTGGCAGACGCTTTTATCCAAAGTGACTTTGTGCTCCCCTATGAATCGAGCCCACAACCTTTGAACTGCTAACGCAATGCTCTACCAGCTGAGCTATAGGAACATGCTGCAAAGCTAACCTGCTACCGAGTGGACAGAGATTTATCACTGTCTGGTAAGGCTCGCGGAGGAGGCTTGTGTGTATATATCAACAAACAATGGTGTAATAAAGCTGCTAAAGTATCAAAACACTGTTCGTCGTTGGTAGAGTTTATGTTTGTGAAGTGCCGACTGTTCTATCTGCCAATGGAGTTCACGGCTATCGTCATTGTTGCTGTATATATTCCCCCAACCCTTACAGCTTTTTCATTATAGCTGGTGACTTCAACCACGCAAACCTAAAGACTGTTTTGACGAAGTTCTACCAACATGTGAACTTTGCAACAAGGGGAAACAACACATTGGACTCTGTTTACACAACAGAAAGAAATACATACAAGGCTGCACCCCGCTCCCACCTCGGATACTCAGACCACATCTCTGTTATGCTAATTCCGGCATACAGACCACGTCTCAAACTTGCCAAACCGGTTCAAAAGCAGATCACAGTATGGCCAGACGATGCTACACAGACAGGAACATGTTTAGGGAGGCAGTCACCCACAACAATCACACAGAGTGCATACAGTACATCGAAAAGTGCATAGAAGATGTGACAGTCACCAAGATGTGCCAACCAGAAGCCATGGATGACAGCTGAGGTTTGGGGGCTACTAAAAACCTGAGATGTAGCATTCAGATCAGGAGATAAGCCAGCTCTCAAAACAGCAAGGGCCAATCTGTCTCAGGGCATCAAGAAGGCAAAACACCAAAATACTCAAAAAAATCAACAATAACTTCAGTGACAGTAAAGACACACGGACCATGTGGCAACCCATTCAGACCATCACTGGCTACAAGCCCCTGCCACAGAACAGTGACGATGATACATATCTGCCGGATGCACTCAACAACTTCTACTCACAATTTGAGATCCAGAACAACACACCTGCACAAAAACTACATTGTACATTGGGCAAAACTACACAATACATTGGGGCAATTGTTCGTGTTTCTGTTCAAATTTAATTTTGACACCAGCGAGACAACCCTTATCCAGTGTTAGTTAGAAATTCTGAACTGTCGTTCTGCAGACCTGTGAATCTGTGTGGCCGAGTGACGTAATGCTATGGGATGGAAATATGTACACATGTAAAGAGCAAGTTGTTATCGCAAAGTTGTTATTCAGCCAGTTGTTATCGCAAAATTAACCTAGGCTGGGTGTTCAGGACCTCGACGCGATCTAACTCTAAAGGGGATTATTTGCGATAACCAACTGGATGTACGTTATTACATGCTATTCAGCTTGGTAAACATTGTACAATTAAGTGTACAGGCGGGTTTGCACACTAAATAGGGCATTTACTATCACCTACTGTTAGCACATCAACAATATACTAATGCTACCGTTTCTAACATTGTATTACAACCCGCTTCCGTCTTGCACAAATAAAATTAAAACTCTAAAAAAAATCTAAAACTCACGGATAAAGATTAAACACAAGTACCATGTGTTTCCTTCAACAAATTATGGCGGCCCACCAATCTAACCTGTCACACCATAGTTTTAAAACGAACTGTGTTTTTGCAGCGTTGTTTAGTCACAGCATCTGTTACTCACATCCAGTCAGACCCCACTCCCTCCTGCTCCTGCCACCATCCCCAAAGCTGTTACCAGTATTGCCCCCCAAGTGCCAGGTCTTGCTGTCATGGCACTGAATTGCCTCTCTCGACCCTTACTCTGTGCAGTGAGCAGCAGGAAGAAGCAGCACCCCAAACTCCAGTGAAAACATGGTTCTATATTCAAGCATTCAGGTGCATTAATGAAGCAACAGAATCAGATGATATACTATTGATTATGAGGACAATGTTATCTTTGCAGGGGACAGATGGAGATGATAATGACAGAATCTAAGAAGGAGCAGGCAGACACACCAGTTGTTGCAGGCAGGTAGAAAGGTAAGTAACACTCAGTCAGCACAGAAAACGAATGCTATTGAGGTGTGTGCTTAAATACTGTGACCATTGCAGTGGTGATGAGAGACAGGTGCAGGTGATCATGTCATGTGATAGAGGGTGTTGCGCTGGAGTGAGGGTGGAGTTTGGTGAATCTGTGTGTTCATATATTTTAGAAACAGTAAGTTATCATTATCGTTTTCATCCCTATCTCTTTATTACCTTGTTTCTCTCTATCATTCTTAACAGTTCAACTGTAATGTTTATGTGTATTCAAAATAATATTTTCCCTTGTTTTACAGCTGTGAAACATGGCCAGAACATCATAAAGTCATTCCCATTCTCTACAAATTGCAAGTCATTTTTATTTATTTCTCTGTTCCCTTCTTGCATCTCTGATACACAAGAAATAACCACAATGTAATATTAGTATGTATTAGTAGTAATATTTTTCTTTTTTTACAGCCATTGAAGTAGCATATGGCGGATCCATACTCAACCCCCCCATACACTGCAAGTTCTCTTTTTTCTCCCTGTTTATCTCTGTCCATGTCTCTCTCTCTCTTTAACCACATCTATTTCTCTTTTGTCATTATTTACTCACCCTCACACCTGTTAGACCATCGTCCATCTTCGACCATTTTTTGAAATTAAGTTATTTTTTATGAAATCCGAGGGCTTTCTGACCTTCCCATAGACAGCAATGCAAATACCATTTTCAAGACCTAAAAAGATGATAGACATTAAAATAGTCCATGTGACTACAGAGGTTCAACCTTAATTTTGTGATGTGGCGGGAATACTTTTGTGTAAAAACCAAAATGATTACTTTATTCAGCAATTTCTTCTCTTCAATGT
Organism: Botia kubotai; assembly: GCA_036877585.1. Lineage (NCBI taxonomy): Eukaryota > Metazoa > Chordata > Actinopteri > Cypriniformes > Botiidae > Botia > Botia kubotai. The sequence continues at coordinate 14,385 of JAZGTI010005562.1, forward strand.
TAGTCTCTGACACAAGTTAACAAGGGCGCTGCAGCGCATGCGTGTCGTTTTGAAGTCAGGCTATTTAAACAGTGTCTTTATTACCTTTCTGGGCCTTGAAAGTGGTATTTGCAGTACTGTCTGTGGGGAGTAGAAAGGCCCTTGGATTTCATGCAAAATATCTTAATTTGTGTTCCGAAGATGAACGAAGGTCTCACGGATGTGAAATGACATGAGTAATTAATGACAGAATTTTCTTTTTTTTGTGAACTACAGTATCTCTTTAAATATTTTTCTGAATTGCTAAGAGATCATTAATTAATTGAGAATCTGTTTTTATTGCAAGGTTTGTTTGCTTTTTAACATAAAATATCATCACTGCTGTAGATATATTTTTGAGAAAAGGTTTTCTTTTATTGTAGGTAAACCATATTTTAACAGAATATATTTTTTATAATTACAGGCGAAAGTCCAGGTAATAAGCTGCCAGTATATTTTCTGTTATTTTACAGGTTCATTTAAAATTTGCAGTTTTTACACTGTTAGTATACCATTACATAGCAGCCAATTGCCTGTTTTTTACTATATATACACTATTACATAGCATTAAAATTGGCAATTTTCTATTATTAATACTAATAATTTTAATGCTATTAATAATAGAAAATGTCTATTTTTTTAACGGAAAGTACACCATTAAAACACACAATACCTTGTTTTTTACAACATTAAATAATAGAAAATGTTTAGTTTTATTACTATACATACTCTGTTAAATAACAGAAAATGTCCTGTTGTTTTTACTGGGGTACACTGTCAATTAACAGAAAATTTCCATTTTTAAATTATGGTAAAAAAATCTGGGTAATAAGCTGCCAGTACTTTTTCCGTTATTTTACGGAATTATTTCTTAGAGTGCAGAGGAGGGCCGGGTGGAGAATCTTTGGTGTTGTTCTGCCGCCAGACCATTGCCTGACAGTACCCCCTTTCTCAATAAAAGAGCAGTTCCTCCCACTCCAGGCCCAACTGCGTGCTGCCCGACAGTGAGAGCACGTTGTTTCCTCACTCCCGAACTCATCCTTTTTTCCCCAAAGCAGGTGAGGCTGCGTTTGCAGGACGCTCTGCCTCTTCATGCACCTCCCTGCAAGGGGTAGTAGTTTAGCCTCTCTTCAGCTCAAGCCTGGCCCCGGCACCACTCCAGGCATGGACCTGTGTATCTTAAAACAGTCCCTGCACAAGTACCCTTCAAGATGCTTACGCAGAAACGCATTCTTCATGCATCCATCCCAACGATTGGTTCGCAGCGATTAACCTGAAAGACGCATTCTTTTCACTTCTTGACTCTGCCTCATTGCGGGCTGTTCCTTTAGTTTGCGTTTAAGGGTTAGATGTATCAGTACAAGGTCCTTCCCTTTGGCTGTCCCTGTCTCCCCATGTCTTACCTTTGCCATGTTACGGGATGTGGCACTTTGCCTCGGGTTGTTGGCCATGCTTTTGGCCCTGCGCTGGTTTATCCATTGCAGCAGAGCAGGCATGTGCTAGTCCGCATGGACAACACGGTGACTGTGGCATACATCAACTGCCAAGGCAGTCTACGCTCACGTCACATGTTTCAACTCGTCCGCCATTTCAGGTGGACCTGTTGCCTTCCAGGAGTCCTCCCACTGCCTGCTGCTCTAGGCCCTGTCTGAGGGCTTCCTTGGCATGCACACGTTGGCACACAGCTGGCCAACGCTGACAAACACTGTGCAAGGGCAGGGACGAAGAGGGGCAGGTCTTGCTGGTTGCGCTGTACTGATCCACCCGGACATGGTTTTCAGACCTGATGCTCTTTGTGACAACCCCTCCCTGGTGTATTCCCCTGAGGAAGGATTATCTTTCTTAGGGACGGGACATCTTCTGCCACATTTCTCAGATCTCTGGAACCTCCGCATGTGATCCTTAAACAGGATGCGGAGAGCCTCCAGGTGGACACTATCACTCAGGTGAGACCCCTTTGTTCCAGGCGGGCTTACGCCTTGGAGTAAAGCCTCTTCGCTGACTGGTGTTCTTCCCGTGCTCGATCAGTTCTGTGCTTTCCTTTCTGCAGGAAGGGCTGGAGTGGAGGTTGTCCCCTTCCACCCTGAAGGTGTATATGGCCGATATCTTGGCCCATCACTTAGCAAAAGAAGGTAAGTATCAGGAAAGTATGAGCTGGTCATCAGTTTCCTAAGGGTTCCCGGAGACTAAACCCCCCCGAGGCCGCCCCTCTTTCCCTCTTGGGGCCTTTCCATAGTCCTTTCTTGGCTACAGGGAGCCCCTTCAAGCTGCTTGAGTCAGTCGAGCTGAAGAGTCTGTCCCTTGAGACAGCACTCCTGACCGCACTCGTCTCCATCAAGAGGGTTGGGACCTGCAGGCATTGTCAGTCAGTGATTCGTGCCTAGAGTTCGGGCCTGCCTACACTGACATTTTCTTGAGACCCAGGCCTGGCTACATGCCCAAAGTTCCCAACATGCCTTTCAAGGACCAGGTGGTGAACCTGCAAGCACTGCCCATGAAGGAGGCAGACCCAGCCCTTTGAGTCCCCTTTGAGTCCCGTTTGTGCCCTGCGCATTTACATGGACCGTACTTGGAGCTTCAGAAGCTCTGATCAGCGCTTTGTCTGCTTCGGAGCTCAGCAGAAGGGAAAGGCCAACTAGAGGCCAACTAGTGGCTGCCATCACTTTGGTGCACCACTCCTAAGGCGTGCTGTGTCCCCTCAAAGTGAGGGCTCACTCGACTAGGAGTGTTGCCTATTGCTGGGCATTGGCGCACGGCACCCCTCTAGCAGACATTTGCTCTGTGGGCTGGATGACACCTAACACCTTTGCGAGATTTTACAATCTCAGGGTGGAGCCCATATCCTCCTGTGTGTTGGGACCCACTAGGTAGTGGGCGGGAGGAGGTGCTCTGTGTTTTTTCGCTTGCATTGCCTCCCCTCTGAAATAGGGGGAAATAGGCATTTGTACTCCTTTGCAGAAGTTTTCTACTGGTGAACCCTGCATTGTGATTCCTCCAGCACCTGAGCCTTACGCCAGGCCCAGTACTTGTGTGTATGCCACAGTCAGACCTTGTGCTGTCTAGTGTAGTGATTCCCCCTATGGTAATCCCACATGTGTATTCTCCACAATACAGTTTTCTTGTCAGTGAACCCATGTCTTTCCCTTGGCGCTTTACTGCTGCCAGTCTCTGTGGACAGTGGTGCCATCCCAGTAGGTAGGACCTGCACAGAGACCTTTCCCATAGGAAGTACTGTCATATCAGTCTATACCTTATCTCCACACATTACCTTCTTTTAGCAGGGTGTGGTCTCCGTTCTTTCCCTGGAACTGGCATTTTCCCCAGTGTTTTCTCATGGCTATACCAAGAGAGGAAGGAGACCCGTGCACTGAGATGCCCTCTCCTGGGGGGACAGGAACAATCGTCACAACCTCTCTGTGTCTCTGTGTTTGTTGACAACATTGAATGTGACTGACTGAATAGGAACGTCTTGTTCCCTGAAGGAGGGAACGAGGACAGATTAGGGTTAGGGTTCCAAGACTCCCAAGAGAGTGCTCCTAATCTCAGCTTTTTACCTGTATTAGTAAAAAGTTATTGACTGATAGGGGATCAAATACTTGTTTTACTCATGCATTTCACAATGCATTTTTAAGATGTTTTTGTTGTTATTCTGTCTCTCACTGTTAAAATAAGCCTACCATTAAAATTATAGACTGATAATTTCTTTGTCAGTGGGCAAACATACAAAATCAGCAGGGGATCAAATATTTTTTTTCCCTCACTGTAGCTACAATTATAAATTAATTGTCTTAATAAATTAATTTAAAAGTGTCCAATTGTCTGTGCATTTATGTGTGCAATTGTATTCTCCTTTATTAAGCAAATCTGAGCACTTAATTCAAAAGATTTAGAGAGACCAAACTCATTTCTACCAACCCTTAAAATGGAGTATTAATGCTGACTACGCCACCCCTTTAAAGTAAGGGGAACTGAATACTTGATGGAAACCAAACACAGGTTCGTACTATAAAGGTCAAAGACATAGAATATCAGTATAAAAAAATGTTTATTAAGTTTACAATAATGGAATAAAAATTTAAAAAGCTCAGACAGAATATGACTCAATACGTCACACAAACAAATAACTGAATGACTTAAGGCTCACCCGTTAACAGGGTAGGCTAGGTGCAAAGTGATTATTTGTAAATCACACACACGCACACACACACAGTGAGGTGAGTGACTGTAACGGCAATCCACACTTTGTGCTCCAAACACCACCACCAGGATAATAAAACAGCTAGTCGCCCGACTCAGGGGCCTAAAACAACAGAAATGAAATTATTAATCAGAATGCACCAACAACATCACACTGAAAACTAAATAAATACACGATTTCCAAATTGTTGCAGTATGCACAGCACAACTGACAATAGACAATTGTCACTTCATAGGTAATAAAAAAAAAATACAAAACAAAAAGTTAGACAATAACTTGAAAATCGTCAGATTCAAACTGAGCAGAAGACAAAATCAATAATTAAGAAAAACATACAATAAACAAAATAAATCATACAATGACACAACCAAAACTAAGAATAATTACACAAACAACAAAAGAAACAAATCACAAAACGAAACTTACACGCAGCCGGTAATTCTTTGGACTAAAAGGCAGATCAAAGCGCACAACCTGACACATAGGCGATCAGATAATCAGGACAGCTACTGCCACAACTACCTACTTTAGCATGGAAAAAAGAAAGAAACAAAAATAAATGAAAATGCAGCAATGCAGGGTCCTGTATTACTGGCCTACCCTCCACTTGGGGAGTTTCAGGCACCAAGGCCCACAAATCCACCTCATCCAATGAGGAGGACTCCTCCAACAATGGTGCCTCGACTGCCACTTCTGTAGAGCCAAATACAGGGGAATCTCTTCGTAACCTGGTCTTTAACAGAGAACGATGAACCTGCTTCACCCTACCCAAGTCATCCACCGGTGCAATGGTATAAACAGAACCTCCCATTTTAGGTGCCCTTAGAACCTGATACACCACTGGGCTCCAGATATCCTGGATCTTACGGCGACCTCTCATGCCGTAATTGTGGAGATAAACTAACTGGCCCTCTCCCAGTGGTGAATCATGAACATGCAAGTCATGAGTTTCCTTACGACGATTTGCAGCGGCCTTTAAATGTTCTCTGGCTCCCTCAAAGGCCACTTGCAGCCTTGTCTGATGCTCCAAAACCCACTCATTTATACCACTAGACCCCCTCTCCTGGCCCCTACCTAACAACAGGGAGCCAAGGCTCTTGGCCAAACATTAAAAAATAAGGAGACTCCCCAGTGTATTGATGAGGGGTAGTGTTGTAACAGAAAAGCAATTGGGGGAGCGCACAAGACCAATCTGCCTTTCGAGAATTCGGTAAGGTGCGTAAAAGTCTATGAAGGGTCCTGTTAAAGCGCTCACATTGCCTGTTACCAGCGGGATGATAAGGGGTAGTGTGAGACTTTTCAATCTGATAAAGACTGCAAAGTTGCTGGATGAGAGAGGACTCAAAGTTGCGGCCCTGATCCGAATGAATACACGCAGGGACACCAAATTTACCACTCGATAACCACTCGATAACTAAAACCTGGGCCACAGTCTCTGCCCGTTGATCCTGAGTGGGAACTGCCAACGTGTACTTGGTGAACACATCAGTCATCACCAAGACGTTCTCAAGCCCCAAACGGCAATGCTCCAGTAGGGTGAAATCAATGGCCAAAATTTCGTTCGGTCTAGATGCTAACAAATGGCCCATAAAGCTCTGAGCAACTGGCTGCGAGTCTTTGGCAGCCTGACATCTCTCACAGTCTCGACACCATTGAACAACATTTGATGTCAGGCCCGGCCAATAACAACGTTGCTGCACTAACTCTGTGGTACGGTCAACTCCTTGGTGCCCATGTCCTTGATGCATTTGTCAGGACCTCTCCACGCAGGACAGACGGAAGAACAAGCTGAAAGACCTCCTCGTCCCCATCTGGATGGAAAACTCGGCGATGCAAAATCCCCTCCCTTTCCAACAATCGATCCCACTGATGAAGTGGGACCAAGGCAGTCTTAGACAGCCCTCTACGCTCCTCAGCAGTAGGGCAAATTCCCCGCTTCCAAAAAGCCAAAATCTCCCCAATAACCGGGTCCGCTTCCTGCAAGGCCCTCATATTACTTGCAAAACTAGGCAAGGCCAAGACCACAGATTGAGTCACCGGTGCAAATTTTTCTACCCCAGTGCTTGCTTTACAACAGCTGGGAGCTCAGTTCCTGGCAACAATTCCCTTACCTTAAACGGGACTGAAAGATTCTGTCTCAACAATGCATCAGCATTTTTGTTACTTTTACCCGACCGATACTGGAGGTCAAAATCGAAAACTGCAAGCTCGGCAGCCCAACGCCGCTCGGTGGCCCCAAGCTTAGCAGTGGCCAGATGGCTGAGGGGGTTATTGTCTGTAAAGACAATGCACTTATGCCCTAACAGATATTCTCTAAATTTCTCCGTCATGGCCCACTTGAGCGCTAAAAACTCCAGCTTCATGGAGCTATAATTGGACATGTTGCGCTCAGTGGGCCGTAGACTACGACTAGCGTATACAGCAGGTTGCACCTTACCTTCTTGCTCCTGGGACAGGACCGCCCCTAAACCCCCATAGCTAGCATCCACCTCCAGGATAAAGGGCTGGGAGAAATCGGCATAAGCGGCATAATCGGCATAAGCGGAGTGGTAGTAAGTCTACTCTTCAACTCAACAAAACTCTGCTGGCACTGCTCCGTCCAGGCATCAGAAAAACCCTGCCTTGCTCAAGTCCTGGGCTTAACAGCTGTCCATTCTGCCACCAACTTGTGCAGAGGGGCTGCCAACTTTGCGAACCCCTCCACAAAGCAGCGGTAGTAACTGGCGAAACCCAAGAATGAGTGCAATTCGGACACGCTGGTGGGGCGCTGTCATTGAGCTACAGCCTCGATCTTCTGAGGATCAGTAGAAACTCCCTGCGCAGAAATTACATGTCCCAAATATCTCACTTCACGTCGAAAAAATGCACACTTACTCAATTTGGCTTTCAGCCCCTCACTTTCCAGTCAACTTAAGACAACTTCTAACCGCTCTATATGCTGGGACACGGAGGAAGAGAACACTACGATATCATCAAGATAAAGTAATAAAGAGCTACACTGTTGATCTCCAAAAACCCGTTCCATTAAGCGCTGAAAGGTACTCGGGGCGTTACAAAGCCCAAAGGGCATTCGATTCCACTCAAATAACCCAAAACGGACCTGGTTGTATCCACTAGCCAAGTCCATAGTGGAAAACCAACAGGCCCCCATCAGGGAGCCCAACGATTCCTCAATGCGTGGAAGAGGGAAAGCATCTTTTCTTGTCTTAGCATTTAGCTGACGGTAGTCAACGCACATACGCAAACTACCGTCTTTCTTTTTAACAAGAACAATTGGTGAAGCATAGGGGCTACAGCTCTACCTTATAATGCTCGCCTCCAACAACTGATTAATATGAGTCTCATAATATGAGACTTGAGTAGGAGCTTTACTACAGAAGGTCCTCACCTTTTTCTAGAGCTTGGTCAAAGGACAACACTTAAGTGGCTGAAGCTGTCTATTTACTAGCTCTTCTGAAATGTCAGTCCTCAGGGTTGAGTGTGTCTGGCACACTTACTACAGAGGGTCCCTGCCCCCCTGGTGACAGGCTGGCTAGGCCTGTCAAGGAAATAACACCCTCGCACACCTGTAATGGACGGGATCTTAATGCTCGCAGCATTGGATGGGTAAACCCTGCCGGCAGTTGAACAAAAGTGTTGTTGCAGAAAGGCTTAAATTAAAAAAAAAAAAAATTTTACAACAGTTTTCTCCGTTCAATAGGGGGGCCCTCACAGCATTCAACGGGAGCTACAACGCAGATGCTCAAGGCATCGGACGGGTAGGCCCACGCCTGCAATCGAAGGGGTGACACCCACAGCATTCGAATAGGGGGGCTCGACCAGCAATTCAGAGTGGCGAAGGTGAGGACCGGGTGGTCCTGCACGACTTCTGAATGGGGTGCCTGCACATCAATGCGAACATGACCATCCGACAACGCCTACCAAGACAGGCTCACTGCTATTCAAGCAGGGAGGGCTCGGCCACTGCTTAAGAAGAGAAGGACGAGGCTCTGCCCATTAACGGGGGCCTGCAGTAACAAGTAAAGAAGCTAAGAGGTGTTTTTTTTGACAAACGAAAACAGTGTGATTGGTGAGACAAAAACAGAGGGTATAATTTAGATAAATGGGTAGCAGGTTGATAAAGGTGGAGGAGCACAGGTGTTGGTTATTATGTAATTAGCTAATTAAGGCTAGGTGAGCTTTACAGATGTGGAAGTGGCTGGATCTAATGTAAGTTTTGAAGGCTTCGGATGACCAGCGGGCTAAAGCTTAAAATTGATTTTGTGAAAGACCTTTTTGAGCAGCTGTGGTTGCTGCGCCTATACGAAAGGAATGGCTAGAAAACCTTTTTGAAACCTTGTAGCGGGGTTGATTGTTAGAGACTGGACCAGGGAACGTCTGTACTGCAGATAATTTAAGAGAGAGAGATACGGTTGAATGGAAGACAGTAAGTTGAAAATATAAATGAAATGATCTTTGCTTGGTCTGTTTTACTTTGTTTAATAAAGAAAGCTATTGTTTGTTGTCTAAAACCTCTAAAAGGAAAGGAAGGTCTCCTCGTCAGACGGAAAAACCCGATTTTGGATGTGGCAAACAAGTGGGTGGGCCAAATGCTGCAAGACTGTCATGTGATGGAGGTGAGGGACGGATTACATGACCGTGCTCCTCCCAAACTTAGTTAATAAAACTTCATTTAATAAAACTAATTAGTGACACCAAGATAGTAATTGATTTATGAATATGAAGTTGACTAAACTGATAACACATTTGAACCATTTGAAGAAATGGACATGCATCAGAAATACCTGTCATTGAATGCGAAGGATCATACCTATCTCAGTGGTTTATGAGAAGGTAATATATCAAGAGAGCCTACTAAAACTATATTTACTTTTTCAGAGACAATGCAACATTTAGTTAATTAACATGATAGATGCTAATATGATAGTAAGCAAGATATGCTATTTAAGCTTACATGGAAATTAAATAGATAATGGGAAGATTATTAGGGGTCATCATATCCTGTCTCCCCACCATTTAATCTAAATAAGGTCAGGATTCTGCTGACCACAGGACTTGAAATGAAAGACAGACAGACAGACTTCTTAAAAGATTGTTCTTTTAAGAAGTTCCCAGTTCTGGTTCCCAGGATTGGTTCCCAGTTCTCATTTACCTACGTAATTCAGCCTAACAATCACTTAATTTGAGTCATAAAAACCATAGGACTATGTGTAGGCTAGATTTAAAAGATGGGTCTAAGTATAAAAAGGATCTACCTGTTATGGTGGAGGCTCCAGCTCTCTCTTCGCCACGGCAGCAGCGGGAGCCGTCACCGGAATACTGATCAGAATCATCAAGGACTTCATTTCCCAGAATGCTCCACATGAACTGATTACTTCCTGTTTGGTCACCGGTTCCACATTATCACTTCCTTTAAAACCGGACTGTTTGCTATTGCTGTTTGCAAAGTCTTGATTTGCCCCGGCATCATTACTAAGCGTTTTATCTTCATCTACTCTGGTTTGATTTTCTGTGTTTGATCTTGCTTTTGTCCCTGGTTTTTGTATTTTGTCTGCTGCCTGCCTTTTTGACTCGGATTGTTATATCGACTTTGATTGTTTGCTGCCCGCCTAGACCATTGCCTGTGTACTGATTACTCTTTTGCCTAGCCCTCTATATACCTGTTTGCCGTTATTGACCCTAGCCTGTTCACACTGAGAATAAAACTGCATATGGATCCGACTAAGCCTGACGCGCCGTTACACTACCACCTGTGCTTGATTTTGAAATTCTATGTATTAATAACTGACTCCATAGTCCTCCTATAGACAATAAATATAAAGGCAGCCACCCCTCACTATTATCTGCCTCTGAGGATTGGCCCTTGGATAAAATCCCTTGGTTCTGTGCCACAACTGTAATAGTCCCATGTTCAGGAGGCTCAAAGGTATCACAGTGGAAGCAGCTGCCATAATACCCAGAACTCTTTAAAAGCAATGGAAAGTAATTTCCTGACCTAGCTTTATATTCTTCAGGGCCTTTTGAATAGACTCAACAGGTGCTGGGGACAGCTGTGCTCACATAGTGAGTCCTATATGACCGACCCCTAGATAGGTTGCCCTCTGAACAAGAAAGAGCATTTTTCTTGTTGTTGAGTCTCAACCCCAGAGATTTGAGATGAGCGAGGACGACATCCCAATCTCGAAGCCCAAGCTTCTGAGACTGGGCCAGAATCAACTGAATTAATCAGTTGTCTATTTAATTTAGATTTTATTATTTGTTCCTAAGCAGGGAACAAAATATAGAAACTAACTAAGCTAAAAGTAGGCATGTATATAACAGGCATGTCTGTCTATAAAATCCTGATGATCTGTCTCAGAGGACATTTCATCCAGTCCCCCACCATCTGTTCTCCGACTACAGACTACAGGACCTGGGACTTTGTGTATTGTCTAACGCACTCCACATCCAAAATACATCTGAAGAATCTCAATGCACATTGGTACAACACAGCAGGCAAAAACTGCTTATTCAGATCAAAGAGTCAGAAAGACAATAAACAGTGGTAATTTAATAAAAATATTTGGTCTCTTGGGTCAAAGCATTCTCAACG
>JAZGTI010005563.1:0-25191 GCA_036877585.1 Botia kubotai
TTTGTTTATACCAGAGTGTGGTAAACACTGTGATGTGATGTCACATGCATCTCCTCAAACAATTGGCAGATCTACCAACTCATGGCATGACTAAGCACCACTGGGTTCAGCAAGGCTAACTGTTAATCACAGTATACACCTTTATATACAGTACAGTATAATATACAGTACTCACCTTTTTGAGGGGGGTTCAAAGACTGTGGAGATTCCATCTAGTTAGTTTGTAGTCATGTCTTCACTCCTGTAAATGAGACAAGCCTTATGTTACAAAAATGTTATTTCTACTTATGCTTTATAACAGGCCCAAAACACAAGGGATATTTTGTACGAACTGTTTGTACAACATGCCATCCACACAAAAGACAGTGAACCTAATGCCTCTAGACTGTAGCATACATTACACTGCACATGTGAATATCAGTGGATTATTACTATTGCTGTAATTAAAGTGTTCCTTAAGCTTTTATGGGAAATTCCAGGTTACTAAAGAAGTCTGTGTGAAAATGTTACATTCCACAACTGTGTGTGGCAGATCCAGGCTTGCCCTGCCAGCTAAATCCTCCCACAACTACTCCTCCCTCATTCACTGGGAAAGATGTGCATGTATCAGAACACAACACGACCAAGAGGAATGACCAGAGGGTGATTCTGAGAATGTTCTGAAACATCAGGTTTTCTTAAAGGGATAGTTCAACGAACAATGTTCATTATCATTTACTCACCCTCAAAACCATATTACTTTATTTGTTCAGCGGAACACCGAAAGATGTTTAGCAAATGCATTTAAATTTAATTGCATGGAAAAATAGCATGAACATTCTGAGATACTTGACTTTTTGTGTTTCAGAGAAGTTACATGGGTTTCTGAAAACTTTGAAAACTTGAGGGTAAGTAACTAATGACACAATTTTTTCATCCTTGCTAAAATGTTCTTTAATAACAGTACCTGGAATTAAAATAAACCAATGCATCATAAGTACAGTATTTAAAGGGATAGTTCACCCCAAAATAAACATTCTTCCATCGCCCTCATGTCATTCCAAAACTGCATGACTTTTTTGCTTGTGAGGAACATAACAGAAGGTATTTGGAAGTGCATTGGTAACCACACAACAGTGGAACCCATTGACTTGAATTGTATGAACACAAAACCACTGTGACATTTCTCAGAATATCTTCTTTTGTGTTCCACAAAAAAGAATGACTTTGGAATGACATGAGGATGAATAAATGATAGAAAAAAATTATTTTGGGGTGAACTATCCCTTTAAGTTGCCCTAATGAGATGTTGATGAAGTATATGTGTAGAATCTGCTCATCTTGTTGTCTGATAAATAACCTTAAAGTTCCAGCCAGCAGTGGAGGTCAGTGTGCATAAATTATTTATTTGATAGAGTGGCCAGGGCAGGGCCAGACTGGGACCAGAGAACAGACAACGGCAAACAGCATCTGCCTCAATCCACAGCACAGCAAATGAATGGATGAGAGTAAAGCACACAGTCAAAGCTGCAGACCTCAGATCTTTACATGGACTACAATGGATGGCCCGGCACCCAGCAACTCCCAACCTCCTTCAAATAAATAACACATGCGTCACCATGGACACCAACACAATGAGGGAAGCATCTGGACCTCCACACATATTAAACTCTCCGGCCCATTCCTTTTACAAAATTCTCTCTTTTACACTGTTACCTTTTCCCACTTCCTGTTTTACAATTTACACTTCTGATTAATCAATGCACTGAACAGCAGATCGGATACTTGTTAGGAATGCAGGTTTTCAATTTAATTCAAAATGGCCATTACATCTAAGTCAGCTGATATCAAACCTCTGTGTTGGTACGGTCTGAAGGACAGACCATGAGCGCTCAGATTAGCTTTAGCACAGAGCAGACACATATATATCAGACTGACTACCTGTTCAAACCCTTAAAAACGTCAATCATTATTACTGTCAGGTGAAATATAGCTTTGTTGAATTGTTTCCTTCGCCACACTGCTAAACTCCCTATGTGGGATTTGTAAAATCTACTTATGTCAATCTATTTATGTATTATGACAGGTAGTCAACCAGAATATAAACCGTCTGTCCAAACCTGATCTATATGTGCCTCATGACAGAACAGAATCCACAGTATTCATATCACAGAATGTCACAGAATCAGCATATCACAAACACAACACTTTATTCATAACAGAATATACAACATCATCTTTATTATGAACCAATTATCTCAGTTAATAAATGACAGAGTAATATGGTCAACATTAACATTAGGCTCAACTACTGCGTCCCAGCTAAAACTCTGGATAATTATCATTAATTTATAGCTTTGTCATTCTCCATTGGCCCCCTGTGAGGAAGATTTGCATTGTCATATGTTCATATGTAAAACAGCATAATCATTACATTTTTAGCTCTGTTTTTAAAGAAAGGCTTACTCACACGCCTGGCTTTACGTCCCTTAAATGTCACCCTGATATTGTCCTTATTGATCACAAGCTATCAATATAGTTCCATTGTCATGTCTGCCCCCATCTTTGCGCAGTGCAGCCATCTGTGAATCTACAATTGATGACACTACTGTCTCTTCTTTAAAAGCACAGCAGAGCAATGATAAAGCAGTGATGTCAGTTGTTTTCTTTTAGTGGAGGAACAAGTCCTCAGACTTCCAGAACATGATGTGAAACGGCTTCTCCTGCGATTATGAAACTCTTCTGTCTCTATTCTTTTCCACAGTCCCTCCCTTTTTCCTTTCTTTACACTCCCTTCTTCCCCCTGCTGTACATCAGGAGAGCCTCCCTGTGGTATGCAAATATTCAAAGACCCAACCAGCCAATGGCAGATCTTCCAGCACACAACCCCACCAATCACTGAACGGCAACACTCTCAATCGTTCCATGCTGTTGGGGGTAGCGCACGGCACAGATAGCAGGAAAAGATGACTGCTTTTCGGAAAAAGAGGGACATTAATATGCGTATCTTTAGTTGTTCATTATGATACCAACAATAAAAATCGCTCAGACTTTGTTTCGCTATGCTATATCAAAGTGATTTCATCAAATGTAAACATGGACAAACTTTTCCAGATCTAAACTTCCCTTAAGTTTGTATATATGTATATATATATTTGTTGTTGTTAAAAGCAAAATATTTCATTACTACATTACATACATAACAAAGAAAGTGTGTCAGATGACACATTGGCATATCAATTATGCCATATCAATATTGGCATATTGGCATATCAATCTATTATGGCTTTTTATACATTACGTTCTTTTTACAAAGCTAATAATAACCTAATGGGACCTTATACTTAAAACATAAATAGTCATTCAAAATAACTACCTAACAGTCCCAATAAATCTTGTCCCCTTTATCTAAAAAAGAACAAATAATAAGATTCTACTTATATCCTACCCTATAAAAATTATGTTTTTATTTACGCACACCCATGTCGTTTCAAACACATGCTGTATGCCATATTTTTCCCTGTGGTTCACAAAAGGAGAAACTTTAAATAATCGTGCAGCTTCTTTCATGACAGCAACAACATTAATTACTGCAGACAGACTCTCAAATTTACAAAACGAATCTAGCTGTGATAAAAAACACCCTCTCAAAAATAAGCAATATTGATTTGTCTATAAAAAAGAAAGGTCTTAAGATCTCAGATATTTGATATATTTTTTTATATATTTTACAATGCAACAGTCAACATCATTCAAAGATTTATTCCTGCCTCTTTGCTAACAAAGCAATATCTTGACTAGCCTGAAAACTGTGGATAACCATACTAATATTATAGTCATAGACCTGGTAACCATGTCACTGAAATAGCAGCTTCTGTCAGCAATGAAGTCTTAATACAGATGTAGGAGTCTGGGTTTGTGACGATTGTAGAAAAGTAGACTGTAACACAGGATCCTTTCAACAAATGATATGTACGCCGCCATGTGTATAACTTCCAAGTCAGTAGAGGGCGCTGCAGATTATCATTAATAGGACTCAAAATTTGTAGTTCAGTCATACCATCCTCGTGTATTTGTTATGTGGACTACACGCTCCTGGCATGAAAGTTACACGAGTGCTTCAGCGATACATGTTAATTTAAATTAACATTTTAAAAGTAGAGAAAAGACTTCGAGTTCTACGCTTAACGCCTTGACAAAGTCAAAAAGGTAAACTAGTATCGTTTAGTGATATAAACTTTTCACTACACTTCTACACTTTAATTATATAATCGTGTCAAATATGCAATTCTTTTAGATTTTCTCGTGAAAAGGCAATTATCGGTCTTGGCAGATGTGTGAAACGTAATGTTCAGAGTGTGATATGAACCCACGTGGTTTGATCGCGAGGTCTGTGAGTCTTTTGTTCCGAATCAATCAAAAAAAAAACGAGGAAGACGGACGGACATAAGTAGAGCGTCTGAATCAGGAAATCTATAGCTGCTTGTATAATAAACACATTGTGCAGCAGAGCCGTCGCCACTGAACTTAGCGCTTTTTATTTCGCTAAGTTAGTTTTCTGTATTTAAGAAGAGGAAAAAGTTTTTTCTCCGGTGAGTTATGATATGCTCGATGTTTATGATTGCGGCTTCGGATGCAAATGCAGTGCGGCATGCTAACGCGGCTACGCCTCCATCACACATCTGTAAACGTTAAGTCTTTTTTTTAAAATTACCATCCCGGCGGTATAAATTAATTTTGACTGTTTTTACGGGACGTGGAAATATAGCACGTGGGTAAACGCTGATTGTTTAGTTACTAGTCTGGTCAAAGGAGAGGGGCTAGTTGGCTAACCGGCGGTTGCGTTGTAAAACACAACAAAGAAACAAATGGAGACGGAGTGAGTGAGAGACGCGC
Source organism: Botia kubotai (assembly GCA_036877585.1). Lineage (NCBI taxonomy): Eukaryota > Metazoa > Chordata > Actinopteri > Cypriniformes > Botiidae > Botia > Botia kubotai. The sequence continues at coordinate 4,876 of JAZGTI010005563.1, forward strand.
TGCAGCTGATTCTTTTGTTACAACACCGCTAGTGTGTTAGCATAGCGCAGGACATCTGCCAAAACCCACGATTATATCGCGTCACGTCTATTTTAAACATAAAATTTAAGTCATTCGTACGACTTCTGCGCAGGACGTTAGTATGTTTTCTTAAAGATTCTTTGCCTGTTATATATTTGGAGATATTCCAGGAAGTTGTTGCATGGAAAAATAATTATATTTTAATTTATGTTTTGGCGTCTTCGTTTAGATGTTTTCGAGTCGTGTTATTGAAGAAAATCACGTCAGATTAATACGTTTGATTTGTTTTGTTTTTATTGTAGGTTTTTTCTACTATGCCGCGCAAGAAGGTGACAGATGTGTCTGGAAACGGCGGAATGAAGAGAAAAAGAGCTGGAGGAAAAAAGAAGGACAGAGATTTCAGCAGCGATGATGAGTTTGATGACTTCGAACAGGAAAACACAAAGAAACCAGGAAAGCCAGCTGTTAAAGCCGGTCTGCAGCCCGTCACAGTGGCTGAAGATGTGAAGGAGAAGATTGTAAGGGCGTGCATGACCCACACTGCTCTCTTTATATATGTTAGCATCAATGGATTCATGCTAAATGGATTGTTGATGCAATTCTTGGTTCTTGTTGTGCAGAAACTTGAAGTTCCGCAGGTCAAAGGTCAGCTGCTTGTTTTTGGAGCCACCAACTGGGATTTGATTGGCAGAAAAGAAGTGCCAAAACAACAAGGTATGAAGGTTGTGCCATAGATATATGGGTTATAGTAAAGTGTTACAGGGAAGTGAGTCAGCTGTATTAAACTGTAAATGGGACTTTGTGAATGTTTTTGTGACTTTTGTAGCTTTGATTAACCCTGTTTAACATTAACCTATAGACTGGGGACTAGGTATAGGGAGCATTGGGACCTTTCCCAAAAATAAAATCTATTTAAATGCACAAAGAGCTTAAGAGAGAAACAGTTTTGAAAGCCTCAGTCAAACCTCTTCAATTTTATTTTAAGAAAGAGGAAGTGTGTAGGTTGTGAGAGACCCATAGTAACCTGTAAAGTTGTGATCTTTGATAGAGTATTTATGTGTCTGTTCATGCATGTGTTTTTGCAGCTGCTTTCAGGAACCTTGGGCAGAATCTGTGGGGTCCCCATCGCTATGGATGTCTTAATGATGTCCAGGTTAGCTATGTGGTGTCTGGACCCTGTGCTGCCCACAGTCTCATCATCACCTCAGGGGGCAAACTTTGGAGCTGGGGTAGGTGTCTTCACGTGTGCAAGTCCATACATGCATGTGTTTCTACACACGTTTAGAAGACTCCTGCAAGCTTTAAATCCTTATGGCTCCTGTGCATTGTCAGGTCGCAATGAAAAGGGGCAGTTGGGGCACGGAGACACCAAACGACTGGAGGCTCCAAAACTAGTGGATGGGCTGGGAGAGGAAGTTATTGTAGCAGCTGCCTGTGGTCGAAACCACACCTTGGCTTTAACAGGTAAGCAGTTTCTTTCTTGATCTTATAATTATGTCCATAATTATTTATAATTGGCTGATATTAAAAATCCAACTATATTGTGCTTTGTCTCAGAAAATGGTATCGTCTACTCATTTGGAGAAAACAAACTGGGTCAGCTAGGTCAAGGCAATCAGACAGATGCTGTGCTCAGCCCAGCAACAGTAAGACTCAACCTGATTTACTATTAATCTTGGGTGTAAATAATCCACTTAATGAGATTCTAAGTGCAGTGTGGTTTGATAATTGTACGAAACTGCAATGATTTACTTACAGATCCAGTACAACGGGCAGCCAATAGTCAAAGTTGCCTGTGGTGCAGAGTTCAGTATGATAGTGGACTGCAAGGGGAACCTGTATTCCTTCGGTTGCCCAGAATACGGCCAGCTTGGTATGCAACACTATTTGGCTGCTGTCTTGTATTTAACTGAAGTTACCAAATGTATTGGTCTGGATTATTCACTGCTTTCTATTCAATAGGGCATAACTCGGATGGAAAGTTTATTGCCCGCGCACAGCGCATTGAGTTTGACTGTGAGCTGATCCCTAGACGGGTGGCCATTTTCATTGAGAAGACCAAGGATGGTCAAGTGCTTCCTGTGCCCAATGTTGTGGCTCGGGATGTGGCATGTGGGGCCAATCACACGGTGAGTTTTAGTGGTGCAAATATAACAAGCAGTAAAAGGTGAACAAAACTGAATGGCTTGCCTAAATTAAAAATAATTCCCCGCTAGCATGTGATTATACTTTAGCTAAAATTTTAGGAATAACATTAATTATTATTACTTACGTGCAGCTGGTTCTGGACTCCCAAAAGCGCGTGTTTTCCTGGGGATTTGGGGGATATGGACGTTTAGGTCATGCAGAACAGAAAGATGAAATGGTCCCACGGTTGATCAAGCTTTTTGATTTCCCTGGCCGTGGAGCAACCCAAATATACTGTGGCTACCAGTGTTCCTTTGCTGTGAATGAAACAGGTAAGCATTTGCTGTTCAGTAATAAAGCACAACCTAATATCCTTTTTCTGTTTTAGCCGTGGTTTACAGTACTGCTTCTCATTTCTTCAGGTGGACTATTTTTCTGGGGAGTGACAAACACTTCCCGTGAGTCCACCATGTACCCCAAAGCTGTCCAGGACCTGTGTGGATGGAAGGTACGCAGTCTGGCCTGTGGGTGAGTATGGACTTCAAACTCTAGTTTTATTGAACTTTATAAAGTGCTTCAAGAACGTTAATCTGACGTTTACTCTGTCCCTCTCAGGAAGAGCAGTATTATCATAGCAGCTGATGATAGCACCATTAGCTGGGGACCATCTCCCACATTTGGAGAGCTGGTATGTTGTTAATCTTCTGTTTAAGGCATTAAAATAAGAGAAAAATAAAGCCAACATAATTTGGTTTTTTTTGCATTAGGGATATGGTGACAACAAACCCAAGTCATCCACTACCGCACAAGAGGTTAAAACTCTGGATGGGGTGTATCCAGAACAGGTGAATTTTGCTGACACAAACATTTCTCACAGCATCCCAGAATTCAGTTTACCGTGATACACAGATACAGGCGTGCAACTTATAGCTTTGTTTGTTCAGGTGGTGATGGGCTATTCACATTCCCTGGTTATTGCTCGCCAAGACACAGAGCAGGAGAAAGAAAAGCTGAAGAAGCTGCCCGAATACAACCCACGCACACTCTGATCGAATACAACTCTATAATTGTTCACATTTTTCCGGGGCTTTTTTTTTCTTGTTTTCGTTAATGCAATGCCTCTGCTTGCTAGGTCACCTGGGTTGTCAGTGTTTGGTTGGGATTTATGTTTCTTTAAGGACAGCAAAATTAAATTGTGAAAGCCACATGCTGGACTAAAGTATAAAAGGAAGTAGCGTTAACGGATCTGTGTAGGCTCAGGCTTTGCAGAGTGGTCATTTGTTGTGGCTGCACACACACACACACACTATTGTACAATAGTCCCAGCAGTGAGATGGAAGCCAGCAAATGCTTTTTAAAAGCACTTGGATTCCACTGGATCCATTACTTACACATTCCTGAGAGAAAAATCAGTTTTGTTTTGTTCTGTAACGATGACTGTGACACTTGTCTGCTCTCCAAAACTGGTGCTAAATCATTTTAATGCAGACGATCAATGCGCTAAATGATATACTAAAAAGAAACTCATTCCATACTTGTGCCTTTTTAAATGAGGTTATTCAGGCTGTGGAAATTTGGTTATTCTAATAACAAAACACCTCACTTGTTACAGGGCACATCATCTTTTTGAATATCACTTTCATTACTTCCACCATCATTGTGCATAAGAACAACATCTCAGAAGGTCGAGAGACCGTTCCTAAATGTCTTTTTGCCAAGATTTGAGACAGGCTCCTGTTCATTTAATCAGGGAAGTATTTTCAAATCCTGCAATGCAAGCAAGCCGACAGCTGTGAGATTTTTAAGAAGTATTAAAGTCAAATCACACTTCCTTTTCTAGAAATGCAAATCATCCCGATTTACATCAGATCATCTTCATGCCTTTGCTAGTATTATAAATGACAGAAATGCTGTTCTCGTGTTGATGTTAGCATGTTTTGGAAATAATGGACTTGATATTGAGAAGTGCAGGACTGTCCCATCAGCTGGGACCATGTTGTTGTTCTTCACAGAGTATGTATAATTTCATGCAATATGTCAAGTACTGTACTACTACTGTGTGTTCACCTGGGCTTAAACTGTGATCACATCTTCCATTATCTTCAGTCCATACAGGAGTCCATCCACAGTTTGCAGGCAAGCAGCAAGCTGATGCATTTTATATGGAAACAACACTTTTAAATTTTGTGTCTTTGCAAGAAATTAGTTCGTTTGTTTAGGTTGTGTATGTCCTGGAACTGGAATTCCAACTCATGTTTTGATTTCCAAAATGTTATTTTTTTTCTATATTAAATAAAGGTTCATGTAAGTTGGTATATGTTGTTACCTGGTATTTTTACCCATGCACCACATCTCTTGTGGAAGTTGGCAGAACAGTACACTACAAGCTAAAATGTAGCAATTACAAAATATAGCTAGTGTTTGAGGCAGATGAGCATATATTTTGTACAGCCACTCACACTAAATTAGTGGTCTTGACAAAGTGGAAAATTAAATGGTTTAGAAAACTAAATGCATCAATTGTAAGAAAAAGCAAAGCTGAGACTGTCTACATTATTCCTACATTAGAAATCATATTCTTGTAAATTGTGGTTGATATGCTAATTACCACAGTGAGCAAACATTACTAGAATAGTAATGGTTTGGATAATGGGTCAGTGTTGCTAAATATAACTGGGGGAAACACGTTTTTTTTTAGCCCTGTGCTTGTAATAGGTATTAAGGGGGGGCATTATTTCATGTCAAAACCAAAACATTCAGGAAAGTATCTGAATATGAATTTATTTAAATGTACAAAAACATTAAAATCCAGTTTAATCCTCCTCCTCCTCCTCTTCTTCATCCTGATTGATCTGGAAGTAGCGCAGCTCGTAGCTTCCTTTAGTGTTAGCCACAACACGTAACCAGTCTCTGAGATTATTCTTCTTCAAGTATTTCTTTGTGAGATATTTCAGATATCTGTAGAGGAGATGAGGTGTACAGGGATATTAGAAACAAAGAGGCACAGAAAACGCATCCAAAATAAATTAAGCAAATACACGCATAACACACCTCTTAGAGAAGGGCACCTCTGAGGAAACTGTGATTTTGCTCTTGCTCCTTTCAATGGACACAACTCCACCTCCCAGGTTTCCTGCTTTGCCATTCACTTTGATCCGTTCCTGCAGGAACTGCTCCTGAACACGCAAATTAAACAAGAGGCCACGGATTATGCACGTATTATAAATAATATTGCAAAATGTGCAGATATTTTTAGGGCACAAATTCAGATATCTAGGGTGATCTGATTTCTTTAACATTAATTTCTTATTAACGGTCATTATTTTGCTGAGAATGATGACAGTATTCCATAAACATCTTTACAAAATGCCTTAGAAACCCCTGATCTACTCACAAAGTTGGCAGCATCCATAATGCCATCTTCAACGGGATGAGTGCAGTCCAGCGTGAATTTTAAAACCTGCTTCTTCTTCTTTCCACCTTTAGAGTTCGCCTGCTTTCTCTAAAATTCAAATGTGCAAACTCGACTTTGTATCTTTGATAGGCATGCCATAATATCACAATACCAAAATGATAAGCAGAAATGTGAATAAATTGCGCGAAAATTTGAATTACATTTGCTGTACATCTGAATGTCTTAGGGGCTCATTCACATAAGATACTTGTTTTACACCGCCGTTTACCGCTGCTGTTATTTTATGACAGCGTTGGTGTGTATTGTGCAATCCCCAATGATTTGTGTACACGACAGTAAATGGAAACGTTTTTAATAATATTCCGTAGATACACATGATTTAACTTACCATAGGCGCCATGGTAAAAAAAAATAGCGTCGAAAGAATAATCACTACTGCGCATGTGTGACGTAATAGACAGATTAATCAAATGCTGCGTAAGTCGATGTAATCGAATTTTCTGTGATTGACCAGTAGGCCTGTACTTTAATTGAAAAATGAAACGGTATTGATCCTACAGAGAGAAATATATAAAGCTTTTTCTTGAAAGATCAAAGGAGTGACAGCATTGACCTGACATGACATGACATGTTTATGAGTTAAGGAAAATATACACTGTAATTTTAATTATAGCTGACAGGGGTTCTATTTATGTGAGGCAATGGCATTGGGTGTCTCTTGTGTAATCAGGGTCTAACTATTCTGGCCCCAACATACCACCCCCTCATTCAGCTGATACAGGAGTGTGAATTCATTGTTTGTTTTGAGGTCTGGTGACTGCATCTACAACCCCTCGCAGAACCTTCACACAGAATTCACTCCACCGAGGGAGGACAGCCGGACAGGACGAGGTATTCAGTTTCATTCATTTTTGTTACCTAAATTAAATATGTACATCACATTATGCATGTTTTATATTTTACAATATGTATTCATACATATGACCTTTGTGTTCGAAGTTTTCTTAGGAGCATATGACTCCAATTAGAGGCTTGGTTCTGTTGGCTGTTTAGGAGTCTAATAATGTTTTAGAATATGTTTTGACCTCATCTCACAAGTAACCTTTCCACTTTACAATTTGAACAAAGGGCATCCCAAAGATACAAGGATGCAGAGATATATTGGGTCTAATATGATTAATGGAATTGTGAATACATTTAAGCCTGTGTGCAGCATGTGATCTGAGGGTCTTTATTATATCTTCAGATGTCTGGAGAAATCTTTTCTCCTCTGGATAATCTCTACGACCTGGACAGTGCCAACTGCCACCCTTTGGTGTGTTATTTATGCCAAGAACAATATGAGCATCCGTGTCTACTGGACTGTTATCACACGTTCTGTGCCAGCTGCCTGCGTGGCAGGGCGGTGGACAGCCGACTGACCTGCCCCCTCTGTGGGTAGGTTTTTGCCTCTTTGATCAATCATTGATTCCTTCATTCTGACAATCAACTTACACTGAAATGCCACGAACTAGAAAATAATGTGTTTGAATGATCACAGTAGACAAAGGGGCCTACAGTGTTTGTACTAAGTTAAATACAGAGTTAAAAAAGATATTGACCAAATCCATGTGTCTATGACATCTGTACTTACTGAAAATTCTGAGATCGTTAGTTATTGCTGTCTGGTCAGCTTTATGGTGCCAGGGCTGCACAGAGGCATCAGTGGAGAGATTATCTTCAAGAGCACAACAGCTGCACCATAAATCCTGCCTTTGTTTCAGACCTAACACATCGTCTCTTTGCATATCATGCCAAGGCCATGGCATCAAGCAATGAACCTAATGCTATCTGACACTTGATACACTTCTCTAGGGTTGGCTACAGTTAGAGATGGCTAAAATGCCTATGCGCTTACCGTTCTGTTGTCATACAAGTCTAGCAGAAGCTTATCGCGCACACCATAGGTACGATCTTGAATATATATATGGTGCACATATGGAGAAAATTGATAGAAAATGGAAACACTTTGGTGGTCTTTATAAACCAGCATGTTAGAGTAAGTATAAATTGGTTGACTTGATTTTTAACTGGTTTTCATAGAATTTTTCGTGACTGCTTTAGTTTCTTTGTGTTTTGAGGGTTATGTAACACCATTTTGATTGAAGCATGTGCTTGTCATTGTTATTCATCAACACTGCACAGGACCCCAGTACTCTTGCATAACAGCATAATATATAGTTATTTTTAAAACACTTTTTGAAAAATACACTATTAATATGCTTCTCATATTTTAAAATTGATTAGCGAATTTGCAGAGGATCACGGCTTTAGACCCTTCTACTCGTCTCAGAAATATTAAAACCGCTTTTATCTTTTTCGGAAATGAAGTTTGTTTGAATATACGAGAGTCACTACACTGTTTCCGCCTATTTCTGTCTCTCTATTTCTGGGGGTTTTGTTATCGCTGTCTGTTCTATCTCAGAATTCAGAAGAGTGCTATTTGTGTCGCTGTTGCTATGAGGGAGAGATAAACACATATCAATGCAGAGTGCCAAATGTATGACTAAAATACATATTCAAGCAATGGGTGAAAAGTTCTGTAGCCAAAGAAATGACAACATTTCAAAATAAAAATTGATCTTTTGTTATTTGTTTCTAGACATCAGTCCATTGTGAAAGGGATAAGTGCTCTTCCCCCAGAAGATCGACTTCTAAAGTTCTTGGTGGACAGTTCAGCAGACAGTGAGGAGAGTGTCCAGTGTGCTAACTGTGATCTGGAGTGCAAGAAACAGGTTTCGTTTTTTTGCCATGAAGGCATTGTCCTATTAATTACTTATTACCTATTAACAAATATCTGAAAACCTTATGGACATGTTAATTATTCTTCTGTCACAAATGCCAGGATGTGGATGCAATGTATTATTGCAACACTTGTTGCCAGCCACTGTGTCGAGACTGCAGGGAAACCACCCATAAGGCCAAGATGTTCTCCTGCCACGAGATTGTCTCTCTGGCAAAGCGCACCAAAGCAGCCCACAAAAAATGCGGTATGTTTGCAGTAACCGTTTTTTCCATTTGTTTTGACGACATCACAGGTTTTTCCAGTAAATATAACGCTATAGAGTCAGATAAAGGTGAAGGAAATTCTTCAGTGCTGAAGCGACTACTGTCTCAGGATTTATCTGAAATGCGGTGTGTTCGATTGCAGCCCTACACGAGGAACTCTACATCATGTTTTCTACAGAGAAAAAATCAATGCTCTGCATCAACTGCTTCAGAGACACGCAAGTGTGAGTTATAAACCATCAGGGAGAATTACAATTAACGTGACTCAAGGACTGTTTATTAAAAAACATCTGGATTTGTCCTGTTCCACAGGGAGAGCAGAGCACACTGCATTGATATTGAGACAGCATATATACAAGGCTGTGAAAAACTGGACCAAGCCGTCTTAGTGAGTTTTTCTCCCTCCCTCTGCATTGTGCTCCGACTACAATGGGAGATAAGGAGCGTCTGTTGAATCTCTCGCTTTACTTCCATCTTACCTCAGGTTGTTAAGGAGCTCCAGACATCAGCACGAGAGGCTATTGTTCTGCTCAAAGCCATGATTGGAGAAGTCAGGGCCAATGTGGATGAAGAGGAGAGCGCCATCTGCACCCTGTTTAACAACATGCAGGTGCCATGGATGAAGTTCTAATGCATGATCAATAATTATTTAAGGGAAGTTATGTAAAAGGAAATTTTAACATGTATTTTACATATTATTTTGCCTTAGGAAAAATTGGCGGAAAGAAAAAAAATGTTACTTAAGGCAGCAAGAAGGTAATAAAAAAGATTAAAAAAAACACAAAGGTATTAAAATGCAGTAAATATTTACTATAATCATATTTAGGCTCTGTGTTCTATTCAAGAATGAACATATTTTTAACTAGGGTGTTGCAATATACCAGTATTGATAATATTAATAACCATGACTATTGATATCATGTTAATACTAAACACAATAATAAGTAAATAAGTACCATTATCAGGTTAACACTCGGCACCAGTTTAACATTTTGCCAAAAGAGCTACAATGGTCACAAACTCTCTCTCTCTAACACTTTTATTTTGAATGATTCATGGGCTAAAAAAAGAGAAAACACCAAATAAACAAAATTAAAGATGAACAGAAAGCATTATTGTTTTTATTATTATTAAACAAATAGCAAATACCACACATTCTTTGGGCATGATAACCAAGTAGTGAATATCTGATACTGCAACAGCCCTAATATTAACAAAACAACTGATTTCAGTGAGATGTGTGTTTATTTTGCAGTCAGCATGAGGAGAAGGAGAGAGCTTTTAAAGAGCAGTTATCTCATCTTGCTGCTCTCCTGCCAACTCTTCAGGTAACAGAATCTTCTGTAGGCCTCAGTAGTGCTTTTTCAAATGTCCCAGCTCACTTAATGACATTTGTTTGATTCTTTAATTCAGGTTCATCTGGTCACATGCTCTGCCTTCCTAAGCTCAGCAAATAAGTTTGAGTTCTTGGACATGGGATATGTGAGTACAAATAAGAACATAGAATATCTGAACATAGAATAGTAGAATAACTGCTGCTTATTTCTCCTTCTTTACCACACAGCAATTAATGGAGAGACTAAAGAAGATTGTCAAACTACCACACAGACTGAGACCAGCACAGAGCAGTAAGGCAAGTGTACTACATTCACACATTTGGCAGATCCTTTAAATAAAAGCTTATAGAAATATATATGTGTTTCGTGGGAATTGAACCCATTGGTATTGGTAACATCTTACTGAACAGTTGACATTTATATATTTAGCAGGTGTTTTTTTCAAAAGTGACAGTGTATTTAAATCACATGTTTTTTCACTATGTATGTCTCCTGGGAATCGAACCCATGACCTTGGCATTGTTAGCAGAATGCTCTACCAGTTGAGCCACTCAAAGCTGCAGAGTGTCCTTGTCAGTTATGGCAGCTGTTATATCTAATCCATCCATGCAGATAAACACAGAGTATCGCTCCGAGTTCGCCCGCTGCCTGGAGCCACTCTTGCTGTTAGGGCAACGCCGGTCCGTCTCCACTACAGGAAACGTGTCATTAGGTCTGGCAAATGCCAGTGGACTGTGAGTTATTATATATATATTATTATATTTACTGTTTATTCAAGAATTCTACGGGAATATAAAATGTAAATGTATAGAAAATATATTTGTTTACTTTCACACACAGGATGCAGTCATCTATGTCAGTCCAGTGTCATTCTCCAGCCATGAGTGACATGTCTCTGTGTTCTTCTGTGGTGCGCAAGCCCACCTCACATCGTTACATCAGCACTAAGGTTCTGCTGGCGGAGGGCGGAGAGACGCCCTTTATGGAGCACTGCTGCAGCTATGAAAACGGCTTCAGGGTGAGTCACTCTGGGCCAGTTGCAGGAAAACATAACCGCTAAGTTAAGACTGTGTTATAAAAACTAGTCTGACCCGTTCTCAGAATGTTGAATAACATTCTTCAAAGGTTCTCTCAAAGTTCTCTCAGTTATCAAAAACATTCTTGCAGTAACATAAATAGAACTTTTGTAACATTATATATCATATATATCAAAACAGTTTTCATGTTAGTGGAATGTTTAAGTGTTTGAATAATGTCCTTATAACCAAGAAATAACATTAATACAATGTTTAAAAAACTGATGTTTTGAACGTTCTCAGAACATTCAAAATAATATTTTCAATGTTTTTGTTCAATGTTAGGAAAACGTTCCTACAATCTAAAATTATTAACTGGGTAATTAGGGCTAATCAGGCTTCTTTGGATTCAAATTATTGAGTTGTAAAAACACATGAGGGAAATCTAATTTAAAGGGGCAGTATTTTTCTCATTTAAAATATTAAACACAAATAAATGTGTTCAGTAATAACATGAATAAAATGCTTAAAATCATGTGTTGTCAAGCGTTTATCAAGTCATATCTGTGGCTCATAAAAATGTTTAACTTTTACACCAAGCGAGTCACCTCATGAGGGCATATTTGCATGTTCAGGCAAATGCTACTTACTTTATCTCAGATAGCCCTCTTTATGACATGTGTGACCAGACTTTGCAAACAGAGATCCAGAAACTCAAAGACCAGGTGCAGGAGATTCACAGAGATCTGACCAAGCATCATTCCCTCATGAAAACTGACACCATGAGTGAGATTCTGGAGAGATCTCTACAGGTGGATGAACAGATCTCGGCAGAATACTCTTCAGTGGAGCTGATGAGGGCCATTTTTGAGGAGGTGAGCAACCAGTGATGCAATGCTGACATCAGGAGGAGGTGAGAAAGCGGAGAACTACTGTAACTGTACCATTAAATTTCTTCTCAGATCTGGGAGGAGACATTACAGAGGGTGGCAAATGAACAGGAAATTTATGAAGGTGAGCAGATGCATCTTCTTACCTTATAGACTGTTGTTTCTGAGCTGCTGAAATATTTAGTGACTAAATACTTTGTTTTATTCTTGTCCTGATTTTTCAGCACAGCTTCATGACCTGCTTCAGTTAAAACAGGAGAACTCCTATTTGACCACCATCGCCCGACAAATAGGCCCATATATTCGGTCCATAGCAAAAGTGAAAGAGCGCCTGGAGCCCAGGTACTCAAGACCCTGATGTATCACTCAAATGACTTTGAGAAACAGACAGTGAATGCACTGAAGGGAAAGGTCATATTTTCACAACACATTTCAGTACTAAATGACCAGTTTAAATGATCTTTAACAGACTGAAGGAGCCCAAAGAGCTGCAAGATGATCGTACAGAAATCATGCTGAAGCTCTATGAAGACAGCACTTCCAGTCCTGACACACAGCCCAGGTAAGTTCTCATCCCATCTAGACACATTTTGGAAATCTGAAATCAAAACTGTTATTGATAAATGGCTTTTCTTTGTGTCATCTTTGCTTCATCTCAACAGTAATGACTTGTCCTGTAATGTTGAAGACAACCGGACTCTAAACAGCCTATCAGAAGAGACCACTTCTAAGAACAAGGATTACTATAGGACAAGCAAGCAGAAGAACACCACTGATACAGCCAATCGTAAAGAGATACCAATGTGAAACCAAATTCTGTTGACATTCTGTTGACGGCGTTAGCACAGTCATGTCTGGAATTAAGGGACTGTGGGAATCCTCTTTACAATGTTATCCCAAAAATGCTCAACCAAACAATAAGTATGCACTGATGTGACTGTAATATACACTCGTAAAAAGGTGCTTCACGTTGCCATAGAAGAACCATTTTTGGCTGTATTGTTCCAACTATTCTTGTAAACGTAGCGTTGTTGTTTCTTAGGGCAAATATTAAATGCTTTCTTTTCAAGTCGCTTTGGATAAAAGCATCTGCTAAATGAATAAATGTAAATGACCTTAACGTTCATAGAAATTTAAGGTTTTTTTAGACTATAAAGGTGAGAAAGAAATGGTTCTTTTAAGAAACGTTTGTTTTTTGGGGAACCAAAAATGGTCTTTCCATTGCTGTGAAGAACCTTTTGAGATTCTTTATTTTTAAGAGTAAATGTAGTGTGATAACTGCGTTATAATATACAGTGCTTTCATATTGTTATGAGTTACACAGTCACATCAAATAAAATCGATTATAAACGCTCGTTAGATTCAGTGCTTTATTTTAAAGGTGTTACATTTTGCTAGGATGTCAATAATGTAAGCGGTACAGTTATCGTTCCAGAGGTAGGGTGGCCCTCTTTCTTTAGATTACATTGCATTGCACAAGTGCTGTGCAACTCAACTTATGTTATAAATAAAAACCTATTGCATGTTTAAATGTCCATATGCATTTATAGTGCTCTTCATTGGCTGAAAGGGTACAAGAAATTACTTTTCTTCGCCCAGTGTCTATACTGTACACGCTACACCATGCAAGGAGAAGAGTGGAGCTTTCCTCACAAAAAATGTGAATTCTGAAAGATCAGGACTTTGGATACAGCTTACACTCCGCTGTTCGGCTCTCTGAATCCCACCTTCATGGAAATGGATTTATCATGCAGCATGAAGGACAGTGAAAAGACATGGATAATGAGTATGTGGAGAAATGAAGATGCATTAGACATGCGCCCCTTTCACACATCCTGTCTTTAGCTGTAAATTACTGGCAAATTGCTGTTAAGAGATACTGTGTGAGGGGGACCTGCTAAAACAATCTGTACTGACAATTTACCAGTACGGTTTGTGACATTACCAGTAACTTATCTGTAAGATGCTGTGTTTGAATGCAGTACTGGATTACTGGTAAAATCACAAGACGTGCTAAAAAGTCTGCTTTGGATAAAAGCGTCTGCTAAATGACTAAATGTAAATGTTTAAACCAATCAGAACATTCTGACTCGGATGACGCGTTTATTCCAAGTCAAACTAGAGATGTTCCTTTAATATGATGTTGTTGGGTCAAAGCAGCTGCATGAATGTAAATGTCTGCAAAAAAAAATGCAGACCACATGCGATTGGAAACAAAGTCAAACCCTGTCATGTTTTAATACACAACTCATGGTTAAAGACATCACAGAGTTTACCGGTATTTTATTATTGATGTGTGGATGGTACGCTACCAGTGAAAAGATGGAACGCCATTGCTTGTGTATATTTACTGGTAAAGTCATTCTGGTAAATTACCAGAATTACTGTGCGAAAGGGGCTACAGACAGGGGTTAGATGAGAGGACACGTCTAAATGCATACACTGGTAGAATTATTAGATCCAAGAAACACACACCAGTATTGTTTGCTTCATGGTGGAAAACTGTCAAGAGCAATTAGAGATTGTAAAAAAAATTAAGCCTGTAATTTATCAGATACGTTTATTTCTCTAATACTAATATTAAAATTGCCCAACATCATTAACAAATCACAGACATTTAGAGATTGTCTGAAATCAGCATTTAAAATTTGGTGGTCTAATAGGACTGGCAGCATTAGGGCTATTGGTAAACACCTGAAAACTTTCTGACACCTGATCAACTCATGTGTACAGGACAATGTCAGGTGCCGGTTCAGTAACATCTCAGGTCAAATTTACTGACTTTCAATAAAAACTCCTTTCACAAGTTAGATATTTAAAAATCGACTAAAAAATATTCCATCCCGGAATAAATAAGGTTTCTAATCACAAGGAACCGGTGTATGAAATTCCATGATATGCATATGGCTTCATGAGAATGATGTCAATGATAACAGCTATAAATATGAAGGTACAAGACATACGACGTGGTGACGGATACACATACAGGAAGCGTAAGATAGAACAGAAATACTATGGAGTGCAGCAGATGTTGAGGAACGTGGTGTCGGTGTGAACATCTCTGATGGTGTTAGGGGTGGAAGCTCCACCCTGCTCAGAGCAGACCAAAGTGTCTCAGAGCAGATCAACGGGTCAGGTTTACTGTGCTGTAACCTCATGTGTCTGTGCTGCCCCCAGGGGGCGCTCCATAATGCCACCAGGCAACCAGCTTGCTCAGAATGCCAGTTAGAGGTGTCCAGGTGTGCACTGTCAGGCTATTTCCTCTCTTGTATGCAGCACAGCCTTAGGAATTAACCCTGATCCCTGAGATGAAGGGCAAGCCGGTGAAGACCTTCTTTTTGTATTCAATGTAGTCCTCTCCAAAGAAATGGATGAGAGAAATCTCCTCTTCCTCAATCCGCTCTCGGAAGAACCGCCAGCTGGCGACTGTATATCCCAATATGCAGATCGGGTTGCACAACATTATCTGGGACACACAAAAAAAACATTTTTATAACCGACTAACAAAATCACAAATATTCATTACAAAGACAGAGATCAAACTAACTTTAAACATACCCTAAAGTCATCATTCGAGTCATCACTTAACAGTAGTGGAAGTACCTGAGTGCCAATGCTCCAGTAAAACCAGCCCACATAGGAAGGATGTCTGAAGAGGGCGTAAACTCCACCAGTGACCAGCACATGGCTCCTGGCCTTCTCATTCTGCACTATATGGTTGAAGTTAGACCCCGCCGTCAACATGGCCGCTTTGCGCAGGCACTCTCCACAGAGCACCATCAGCAACCCCACCACACAGAGCCAGTTCACCTGCTTCATCTCTGTCATACATACAGTGTAATTAACACTGGAAACATTTGACAAAAACAGAACAACAATTTGTAGTTTTCACAAGTGTAGATCTTAACACACCTGGTATAATGAGCTTTTCCACAGTGAACTCCAACCAGGAGGAAATGGCTGCTAGTGTATACTCAACACTATGGTTGAGCAGGAAGGAGTCTAGGGACAGACTGCGTGGGTTGATTACGGCAGTAACCAGGTACTCAGAGTAGTGAAAAAATGACAGTGAGCACATATACCTAGTGGAAAACAAATCAGAAAGTTTTGTCTTAGATTATTGAAAAACTAATATGACGCTTGTCTTTTACTTGTTATTTTTAGCATGTAAAACTAACGGCAAATAAACAATGTCACAAAAACATTTCATGCTAGGAAAAGTTTAATTACCAGCCAAAGTGTGTCCATGTTGTTTCTGAGAAACTTAAAATGAGGCCACATCCAAAAGCAAATCCAAGAAAGCAGGCTCTGACAGCCACCTTATCAGAGGAAAAGAGAGCAAATGCGCACGAGATGTTGTTCACCAATTCACGATAACGCAAATCATGCTACACTGTAAGCTGTCCTCCTGGAGAGCTATTTATAATGACGGAATAACCTTCCGAGATCCCATTAGACTGGCAATGTAATAGGATTATATACTTGCACACCACACATTGCCAGTGATGGTTTTGTTGCCTTTATGGTTGCAGGTCTAGATTTAGCTTGCACTGATTTAATACAATCGAGCAAACAAATCCAGCAGCGTGGCCATTATAAATATACTGTCTTTGTAAGTATAATACACGTTTCAGAGTCTTACCTTATATAAAGGTCCCTTGTATACGATTAGCAGGAAGCCATTAATAACTGTGATATACACCGCTATAGCTACTTTCCCGTTCACATCCGTGAGGTAATCGAATATCCAGTCAATGTGAGAGCCAAATCTGACAAGTAACGATATTATAAGGACGCCGAGCCCTGAGATAAAGCTTATAATACTTATCTTCCCTTCTAGCACCAACTTGCTGCCTGCCATGTTGAAAACAGCAAGATCTCATCGGGAAATCTCGCGTTGCTGCCAAGCTCACGCTGACTTGCATACTAATGAACAAGACAGTTACCGCAAACGTCTTGTGATTGCAGTATATGTATTTACTAAGCCTACAATTATTTTCTTAGACTTCTGAATAGCGATTATTTATTTTTTAAGCATTATTATTACACAAACTATTTCATGTTCAATTTATGTTTTATTATGGTTTCTGCCCTTTAACTCGCCTTGGACGTGATTTGGTCAAGAGGATTTTATTCCATTATTATTCAGTGTAAATACAAATTTTTGCGTTATTATTTCTGACACATTCATTTCAGATCTTTTGTATGACACAATAAAATGCAATAGTGAATTTTAATAAACATTTTAATAATGCAATATAAAACGTTTACAGACCCACATTGTAATTTAACAAACTGTTTGTAAAAGATATACAGCTGTAATTTATGATATATATGTCAATATATGTGACTGGCCATTCAAAGAAAGCATACAGAGTACCACACAATATACTGCCTGTGTCAGATCAGCAGAGCCGCATGATGGGAAGCACTATTCCAGCTTAGCACAAAACTGTGTGAGAGCAATTCAGATTTGAGCCAAAAGGAAGATTTAACGGTTTAATAATGTGAGATGGAAATGTCCCTTGTGCTCCTCTTTGAGTGTCCAGAGTGTTCTGCAAGTCTATCTATTCCCATAATCCTGTACTGTTCCATTGTGATATTAACAACTCCACATAAAATAACAGATTTAACAACGCAACTCATGTTTAACACTTAACCACAAACACTGTTGAACACAATGAACACAAACAATTGTGGAAAATCAAACACTGACTGTAATTATTTGTCTACATGCAATACCTTGACATTACATGCGTTACACAAGTTGCACTTCCACAATCACGTCATTGTAATCATATCACAAATATCACTGTAATAATTCTGTAACTTCATTGGCATTCATTTGAATTCACTGGCCATGCAAATGTACATGATCTGTTTTCAGAAGTCTTAATATGCAAATTTACACTCAGTCTTATTTATTCTCAAAACGCTGTTGTTAGTCTTTTCAGAAATGTAGAAAACAATTACATTCAGAAAAGCCACAAAAAGATTATTAACATAATAAGGGTGTATATACAGTCTTTCATGAGTGGGCAATGCAACACATGCATTTGGAAAGCTCGGCCAGGTATGACACGTTCTGCCAAATTTAAACAACAACAAACATTCCGTGGTTTAAGTTTATACCCTCAGGATCAACACATTGTCCCTTTTTGCGAGTGATGCGGTAATTTCTGTGTAATTTTGCATAGCACCGAAGCCCTGTGAAGAAAAAGGAACATTTTAAAGGATGTTTCCAATTTGTCAGCAAGAGAAATAATCAGACAGACTTAAAATTCTCGACCTGTAAAAATCTTGCTCACCTTCCTCACACATGCAGTTGTCGTAGCACTTGTTGTTGAGTCCGCGGTTATGAATCTCACATACGTGATTTCTGAGATTGCAACAGGAACCTGAGACAGTTAATAAAACAATTCAAATATCTTGGTTAGCCAACTAAAGCACAGAAACAGTATGCAGGGCTCAGTGCATTAAGGCAAAAGGGAATAGATCTAGTGACCTGGCAGGCAATCCAGGTGATGTTTACAGTTGTCATTTGATGTCAGTGTCACATTTTCACTACTGGTGCTCTTAGTGGGCTGCATGTCAGAGTCTGGATTCCACTTAGACATGGACTCTGCTGGATGGACGAAGTAATGGTTAAGCATTATTTGTAAATTAATTTAATAACAATAATGCTGTGTATGCACAATCAACAGACACCTGCACGCACTACATTTAAACAGACTTCTGCATTATGATATATTTAATTTTCACAGAACAGGGCATTTGACATTTTCCACGAAAGGGCTGATGGAAAAACTGTGGAGGAATTTGACTGCTGTCAATGCAAACAGATCCTGTGGTCCTAAATGTAAAGCAATACATAAATCTGAAAACCAATGTAGCACTTTCGGCAGGACATAAACAAATCTGAGGTCATCGTTTCAAAACAACAAACAAAACAAAGAACATAACAGAAATTTATCACACAATGATAAAAATCAAACATACATAATAATAATTTGTTTGTATTTCTATGTAAAATATTGGTCATACTTCGCTTATAGAAAGATGAACGTTTGTCTGCAGGCCTCATATCTTCATAATCAGTCCAGTCAAACAATGCCATGTTTAAAGTGGGTGTCACATCCGCACCTGAATAACTTCTGACCTGAGGTACAAAACATCTTATTCAGTATTCATGTGTTATTAAAATTCCACTGTACATTGTTTTTATGAGATGCTCCTTTTTCCATATGGATGTAAATCATTTTGCAGCCGTCTATCCTTCAAGACTTAAGGGAACAATTGTTGTCTGCTGTGAAGCTTTTTAGCCAATAAACAAGAAATTGTTTTATGTGAGGATTCCCAGCTAAATGAACGGCATGAACCCATTATCACTTATAACATAAGTCATTGTGATCCAATTTTCTAAGCTCATTTCTAGACACTGATAGATGAGAAGCTGAGATTTTTTTAATCAGCCTGATTGAAACAGGCTGAACAGTGAGATGATCATTACCTGTGGTTTACTGGAGGGGGTTGGTTGTGTCGAGAGCTTCCTTCCGACTACTGCGGTTACCGGGGATATGATGGACCCAAAGGTGGCAGCAGGAGACACAGGCTCTGTGGGATTCCCTTTATTTAGTCTTTCTTCAAACGAAAGCAGTTTTTTACCTTGTGTCCTTGTCTCTGTATAAAGCAAGTGCCAAGCAGTGTTTTGAAATGGTAGGACAGCTATAAAGGGAGTTTTATTCTGATCATTTAGAAGTTTGTTTTACCTTTATCACGATGATTCATAATGCCGTGTCCTCCAAACACCCTGCGACCGGTGGGATGTCTCATTGCCTTCTCTGAAATCTTAGTCCCGGGAGAAACATTAATCTGCTGTGGAATGAAGGACTCAAACCCCATGAAGGTTCTTGCTCTCTGACTCAATGCCCATCTTTTATCTCCTGGCTCCATCTCTAAGCGGACGGGACTGAGGCTCTCCAGCTCTGGACTCTCGTTTTGGATGTGGAACACAATGTGAGGCGTGCCTCTGAGCTGACCTGCTGTCGTCTTCTCCCTGTGATCTCTTTCTCTCCTGTGATGACTGTGTTGATGTATGGATGTCTTTGGTCTGGGCGGGATAATGATTTTTCCACTGAAGACTTTCATGGCCGCATTCTGCCCAGTTTCAGTGCTTGATGTGACAATCGCCAAGTCAAAGAGGAGAAATGAGCCAATGCACCAACATAAAGCTGTAGTCATTCTAGGAGAAAAACAAACATATTACAGTATATGTATATATATATATATACACATATATGTGCGTGTGTGTGTGTGCGTGTCTATATATATATATATATATGTATATATTATGCTCATATTATGCTTAAATTGTGCTCTGCATTTAACCCATCCAAGTGCGCACACACACACAGTAGTGAACACACACACACCGTGAACACACACCCGGAGCAGTGGGCAGC
>JAZGTI010005564.1:0-20243 GCA_036877585.1 Botia kubotai
CAATGAAAGTGAATGGTGACCGAGACTGTCAGGTGGATTTCCAGTTTTTTATTGCCATTTTATTGCTGGATGATTTGTCTGCTAAAAGTACCCCAACACTCTGTTTAGTGTTGTTTATGTTTATAATAATAGTAAAAATATCTTGGGGCCTTTAAGGACTGTCATAGCCACCTATAGAAATTCCCAGAAGTTCCCAGACGTTCCCAGACGTTTTACTAGAACCTTCTTCATTATTTATATTTGCTGATGAACTACACGGATGTGGGTTTTTTTTAATGGGCTTTGCCCATTTACAGGTAGTTTGAGAGCAATTCTATTTCAAGAGGCCATTTAAAATAGGAAATCACTGAAAGTCAGATGGAAAATCAGTGTTACTCTACTTTTGTATAACTTTTTGATTCGGTTTCATTGCCCTGCATATATTTTTTGCAGAGCTTGTCATTTAAGTAATGACAGACCATTACTTAGGAATTCTGAAAATAATAACCCACCTAAAATTTTTTAAAAAGGAGATTAGAAAAACAGTCAGGCCACTAGTTTTCTTCAGTCAGAAAGAAACAGAATTTAAATGATTTAATACTACGAATTTAGTTTCGTAGGATCAGCGCGTCCACATTATAAAACTACATTTTGGCCTTCTGGAAACCACTGTGCACACATACGACAGACGTTAAGTAAACATTAGCAAATAAACACCGAGTGCTAAAGATTGTTTAATTGCAGAATTTCCAATGAATAACATCAACATGCTTTACGTAATATTAGCTCTATTAGCTGAGAAGCAGCAGTGTTAACTTGTCATGCAAAATAATTTGCTCTTTGCTGGAAACAGGGCATGGTTTGGAAATGGTTTAGGTACCCACCTAACCACAATGATGTCACATTTGGAATAAAAACATGCTTGTGTTTAGCCGGGCCAAACTGGAAATTGCATATAAAAATTACAGGTCAATTATCTAAATTTCAAAAATGTCAAAGGTTAAGAGACTTCTCAAGTAGTTTTATTACATAATCCTGGGCCGTTCGTTGGCATTGAGTTACATCAGGAGCTGAGAGAGTGTCTCACTTCAGAAACCATATGGGAGCGTCTCTGCCCATTACAGTTTGAGCTCTGTCTCATTAGCAAACAGAATGTTGTTTTCATTAGGCATGTCGGCACTTCGTTTGTCATTTTAAGGCCCATAACATCTCCGCTGGTGCGTGTTGTAATCATAATGCTGCTGAAGGTTATGGAGGAATTAATATAACTCAAAGTGTTGCTTCTCTTTTGGTGCCTCCGGCTAAATTCTCCTCTCGCAAAGCAGTTCCTCAAGGCTACATGTGTATTTGCACTCTCCTAGTCTAACCTGCATAACAATAAATAATTAAAAGAAAGCATTTAGCTGTAGCTTACACGCCCCCCTGCTTTTCATTGGTTGGACAAACAGGTTGTCCTGCACAAATTTACGCCATTGGTCGGGCTGTGTTGCGCTGCTCAGAATATTTAAAGCTGCAATCCATAACATCCGTCTCTCTACCTTAATCACTGTTTGACGCATAAAATTAAAGCTTAAATTAAAGTTATTTTCTTAACATGGATGACAAGTTTAAAATCTAAACAACTGCTGTAAGAACAAGTCACAAACGCTGCCGCATCTACTGCATCCAGATATGTGATACAGTGACTAAATCATCTTCTTTCTGTTTACAGACAGACATTTCATGCAAAATCAGACCCAACCGATAATACTACATTTTTGAATGTATAAATCGTTATTAAAAACTCTCCATTGTAGCTCCTGTAGCTCAGTTGGTAGAGCATTGCGTTAGCTCCGCAAAAGGTCGTAGGTTGGATTTCCAGGAAGCACATGCACTGAGAAAAGGTATAACTTGAATGTACTGTAAGTCATATTGGATAAAAGCATCTGCCAAATGCATAAATGTAAATGTAACTCGGGTTACGGATTGTTACGGATTGCAGCTTTAAACTGGCATGGGAGAAAGTGATTTAACCACAAAACGTTACACAGTTTAGTTTAACTGCTGGCTAGAGTGCATTTGGGGCCTTGAGTGGTGCTTTGTGTACCTCAACAGCTTTTCAAGTAAACTTTTACTCAGAAAGTCCTGAGAGGTGGAAAGGGGAAGGATTTTCCCTTTTTTTCCTTGTTTTTGCCTGACGTAGGGAACTGTGTGTGTCAAGGTGAATAAATGATGCGATGTGCTTGACTAGAGGGAGAAATGTGCTGGTAAAATCCAGGAGCTACACATTTGGTCTCATCCATAATGCATTGCATGTGTTAATAAAACATTCTCCAGCTGGTCTTTGATCAGGCCTCCTCCAGGGGAGTCTGAGTTCAAACACACACTAGCTCGCTGCTAATTAGCATGACAGTAAGATAAGCGAGGGATGAGAACACGTTCAATGGAAATGACAGAAGTACCGTCGCGTTACGGAAAAGCTGAGAATTTGCTCCGAAGCTCTGATTTTTTTATTGACTTTTCTAAACTGTCAACAGTCTCCAGGTGCTCTCCATGGAAACTGAGTCGAACAGGAGTACCCCAGCTAACAATTGTAGGTTATAAGAAAGTTTTCCTAGCGTTTCACAAGCTAAATGCGTAAATATGTAAAAAATGTTGTTTAGAAAGTCTGAGGAACATTTGAACAACATTCAGAATGGCCAGTTTTTTTAAATCAAAGAAAAATTAAAGAAAATCTAGATACAGCATGTGAACCTTTTTAAAAGTTCAACTAACAACTTAAAAATAACTTTTTGATATATGATGTATAATGTTAAAAAAACGTTCTTTGATGGAACCTTTACAGTACATTAGCCAATGTTCTGACAATGTTAGGACACAACCAGACATTTTTAGTTTTTCTGTTAGCAAAAGACAGACATCAAGTTTAAAATCGTTTAGTTCTTGATTAGCGTGTCTGTGTGTGAACGTGCATGTCTGAAGGTCATTTAAGTGTTTGTGTAGTTCTATGGTACATCTGTAAACTCACGCTCACCGCTCAGCTGTATTTTTTAAATGTATGAGGTTGTGTTAGAACTGGCCATTAGCAGTGCTCAGGCCAAAAATATGTCTTAAAGGATTGGACCTTCTTCAATGGAGTGATATTGAAACAAATGAAACCGTTGAAGCAGAGCTTTTGTGTTATGTGTTCCATCACAACCACTGAATGCTAACGGAAAAGTCCCAAAAATAAATAAAAACTGAACTTACTGCTGTTCAAAATTAAAAGCGCAGCCATAGCATCCGTTTGCAGTTTTAGCTGTCTGTAACAATGAGGGTCATTGGTCAGTTGGATTTAATTTCTCGTTTTAGCTGTTTTAGTTCTGTTTTAGCTTCTCTCATAACTGTCATTTGGATGGGATTAATTACTCGTTTTTACCCGTTGTCTAGACAACTAGTCCACTACCCGACTAAAACACAATGTTCTCAAAATGTTGGCTGAAGTCCTCTCAGAATGTTTCTGCATTGGCGTTAGTAGACTGTTTTTAACGTTATATATCATATATGTCAAAAACATTATTCTCAAGTAGTTAATGTAGCATTGTAAAAAAAAATTAAAATCTTGTATTTTTAATTTTAAACATTAAAAAAAATTGGAATACAGTTTCTAAAACCAAGCAACAATGTAAATACAACGTCTAAAAAATGGACATTTTAAGCATTGCTAGAACTTGTAAAATTAAATGTTTTTGTTACTTACTGGATGGGAACGTTAGGGAAACGTTCTTACAGGCTAAAATTGTAGTATTCATCAGTTCAGTGTTTGCTTTATGTACGTGACTCAACCCACAGTTAGCGGTTTTAGCAGAGTGACTGGAGATCCACACAGCTGAAATCACAGAAAAAGCAGGTGAGAAATAAGTGTTAATATATCCCCAGATTACAGTAATGAATTATTTTGTAACTTGTTAAATCCAACACTGCATATATCAGAGCTGAACTGATAGAAATATGAAAATATTTTGGCAATGTTATGCATATCTGCAGCTTTTCCAAATAAATGACAGGCCCTCAGTCGTCTTTCGGAACAATCTTTAGACAGACTGTCTGTGGGCCCTTTGTGTGGCCCCTGAAATGATCTTTTGTTCACTTTGAAACTGTCTGCTGTGCACTCTGCGCTTTTAAGACACTTCAATGTTTTTGAGCGAATCTTCATCTCCAAGGATGCCGAAAAACACTCCGCAGGCCGAGATTTCTGAAACAAAGGCTCTCCAGATCCCTCAGAAATTCAATACCGAATGATAAAAATGTTCCTTCTTTTGAATTGCTATGTGTGTGTCTGCAGAGTCGAGATATTAAACTCCCTGCAACAGCTATGGTTTAGAAGAGCAAGGCCGAGACCCTGATGTAGTCAGGAGCACCACGCGGCCCGTAGGGTACATGTGTGTGGCGTTACAGAATTCATCTTTACCTGAAATCTTTCCACATATCAAGTGAGCCGAGTGGTGAAACAGATGAGCATCTTTGAAAAGGTTTCATATCGGAGCAGCGCTCATAATGAGAGCGTTAGCAAGCGTCAGTTTCGTTTGATAGATTATAATGAGGTTTTCTACAAATCTGTTAAAGCCACTCAATAAATGTGGAGACCACAGGAGTAAGGAACACGCTGAGCGGGGGCTTCCGGCAGTCAGCGGCCCTTCCTGTCAGAAAATGACCAGCTTCATTAGTGTTCACAGGCCTCTCTGACCACACCACCCAAATTACAAGGTGACCCAGAAAATTAACTTGCCTGGCTGCATGCCGAGCCCCCGGAGAGCTTTTTAATGACACGGCCGGTGCAAAAACACTCTTTTCTCAACTGACGCGCTGGCGTTCAGAGACGCGCGCATGCAGTTGACGGTAAAGCTTTTATGTTGCAAAGTAATTATGATATGCAGTGGATATAAGAACCAGATGACATTCCCGGTCCAGTTTTCCAGTGTGGTTTTTCTATCCTAGCCTAACCTCCCTCGTTGGGATTCCGTCGATGAGCACCAGCCGCTTGTGGTCGTCCGTTCCTGCCCACTCCGCTGTGATTACTTACAGTCTCGTCCTCTATTGGTTTTCCTGAGATTGTTTGCATGGTGGACTGTTAATATGATCAAGGGTTCTCATGTCGAACTAACAGACATTGAGGTAGAGATTTTTTTCATATTCACAATTTATATCTCAGGATTGGGGGCTCCACGTATGGTTTAAAATTCATGTTAGGGGTTAACCACTAAAGCACCCTATTAAATCCCGCCAGGAAGAGAGAGAGCGAAGCAGCAATTACTGCCACTTCTTATGATCCTTTAATCTTGTTTTTGTTTGTTTGTGAGCCTGTTCACAAACTGGTTTCATATGCATGTACTTCACGACACCTTTCAAAGGTGTGCATCTAATTCACAGTGATGAGAAATAGACACACACTCCCTATTAGCACCTTACAGCACGCCTGTCACATTTATAACCTGCGTCTGTAGAGATCTGTGTGTGATTTACAGGTGTAAATGTCTGCATGTTATGCATATATTCATGCTTCTTTATGCATATTGAAGTCTACTTTAAATATATTTCATGTAGTATCCCAGCGTACATTTAATCAATCTTCAATATCATGTAACGTGTATCAGTAGCTGTGTTGATGATAAGCGCTACCGTTTCAGAAATAATAATCAGTTCAGTTTAACTTGAACTTCATCTGTTACATCGTTAACGCAACTTTAAACTGTCCATCTTTAGCAAACAGGACTCACTCTTGTCGTCTTGTCTCATAAGACGATGTGGCGACGCAGCAACTTGATGAACGCATTTATAAGAATTATTAATGATCGGTTCCAGATCTGGACCGTCTCACAACCTGTCTGCCACACTTTGCTAAAAAGGTTTCTTAAGTAGACCACTGAACGCCCCCAACAGAACAAACCTTTGCTCTTATGAAGTGAACCTCATAAATCTCCTAGCATTGTAATCATCAGCTCAGATGACCCCAGCTGCCAATAAAATGCACCATATATGGATGAGTGCAATTTGGCAGCCGATTTAACGTTTCAGTAAATGCTTTCACCTCTGTGGATTTACATCAAACAGACTCCATCCAATGGCATTTCCGTAGAAAGTGGAGGCCGGCCTAAATTACTCTGTTTTATGACTGTGTTTTACAGCAATTGCCACCCCTGTTTTATTAGGGTCCCGTAAGTTATGATCTGCCATCAAAATCTTACATGCCTCCTCTTTTGTAGCCGGTGGGGGTCTGCCACCACCAGTTGCCACTCACCTAAGTACCATCAGTACAAAGGCAAAGCCCCTTTAATGGTAACAGGCACATCGTAGGGGTTTCCGGCTTGTCTTGGCAGGGGCTGGGCCATAACATCAATGAAGTCAAGTGGAGGCCCCCAATGGACTTGGGGCCCTCCGCTTCATTTCCTGTAAACCATTTCTGTGTACTAGAAGTCCTGTGCGTTTATTTTTGAGTGACACTGTCATCCAAACAGGTCTAATCGAGCTATAAACAACCCGGCAGAGATTTTCAGCTGGATAATAAATCAGGTGATATTTGTCAACGTTTGGAGTGCGTTACTAAACCGTTTTATTGGTGTAGTTTCAAGACCTAAAAGGAATGTGCAGGAAATGTGATAGCACCTCTTTCACGTAGAAGAATGGACAATACATGTGTGGTGATCCAGGGTTTCAAAGGTGTCCCTGGAAACCTCAAATTAGTTTGGTTGGTACATTCCAATTTAAAAATAATGACTAAATTCCAGCCTGCTAGATTAATTTTCCTAAGTCCAAAAGTGTCAAAACAGGTGGAAGAGGTCCAGCATTGTCTTCGCGTTATAAATAATACAATGGCAGAATATTATCTATCATGGTTTACGGTAATGATTTGTGAAATTCCAAATGAGTTACAAGTTGTACTGTACGGCTGCTTTTTCTTGTAAGATTTCAACATTGCGTATTCTTTGGTTAAGATCATTGTGTGTTGATGACAATGGCAGATTTAGCCACAACTGATTGCTAGCCCCCAACAGGAGACGTATATGATTTGATGGGGGTTAAATATTATCCTTGTATAACATGCAAAAAGGGGGAAATTACCCGTCTATAAACCTTCTATTTCTACTGCTCTCAGCCAAATTGGTATTTTGACCTGGCAAATTCCTCCTGTCAGGTTGGTTTGGTGTTTTACTTTATAGACCGTTTTGAAACGTATCTAAGCCAACCAATCTCTGTAAGACATAATAAACTGAAGAGTAACTCATGAGGCGTACAGTCAATGCTTTTTTGGTCTGCTGGGATTAGCATGACACTTAACAAAGTGCATACAAACCATAATGAGATGTTTTTGATGATCATTTATCATGTTAGTATTAATGTGGAGTATTCTGACTTTATCAGATTTGTGGAGAGTCAGTGTTTCCCAGTTCTTTGTGGTTTTGGCTTGGGATACACACGCATTCATGTAGGTCCCTGTAATATCTTTTCTATCTGGCTGGTCTCTTGTGCCAGTAATTTTTGGGCTTTCCTTTTTTTAGGGACAGGCCAGGTATCAGAGAACGCTTTTCTAGACACGTTGTGCCTCCAAAACCATTGATATTTCACCTGCTGTGCTGACACAGCTGGTGTGTGTGTGTGTGTGTGTGTGTGTTCTGTCAGGTATTGTTTGTCTCTTCTAGATGCTTGCTCTTTCAATACGGCCTGCTAGCGGTGGTTTAATAGTTGCAAAATTAATCAGTTATACATTTTTTTTTACCTCATGCCCTAAAACAACAGCCCAGCAGACTGGACTCATAAGTCTGCAGTCATCTTGACTGTTCCACATTCTTGCCCATAACCTCTGGAAGGCCTGCACATTGATGATGTTTTTACCTTTCGGTTGACTAAAATTAACAAGGGATGGCTTGAGTTACACTAAATATATTATATTATATTATATTATATTATATTATATTATTAATTTAAATGCCGTTAAAATACTTTATATTTAAAATGCATATGCATTATCATTACTTCAAAAGTTTCCGTAATTTGCCAAATAAAATATATATTTCTTTTACTCAGTAGCCCAGCCCTCTGGTCACTCATTGCATTGCAACAAGGATAAATTTTCAGTATTAGCTCAAATTCTTTAGACATTTTATTTGAATCAGTGTAAAAAAAATGAGATTCTGAAATTATTAATGAAATTATGAACATACCGTAACACATTTCTTTTGTTCCAAATTATTTCAAAAGTATATTCAGGGTTCAGTGGAATAGTCATGTGACTCTGTTTGGAACTGAGGACACAGAAAGGCCCTGAATATTTTGCATAGGTGAATATGATAAATAAGGTGATGACTGACATGGAGTTCTATGAATAGCTCTGGAGCACTTGGAACTGGATGGTGTCATGGCATCTACTGCATGTCTCTGGGCTCCATCGTTTCTAGGTCAGTAGACTCCAGTGGAGCCAATGGGCCAGTCGGCCAGGGGCCAATAAACAAAACGCAGCTACTTCTGTTCGGAGATGTTATTGTGCCCGTTCGAAAATCGGATACACGACAAGCACTTTATCACCTGAATCACATTTTTAGCGAAAGGCTGGATCCTAATTCAATAAAATCAGAACTCATCTGATAAGGTTTTGTTAACATGATGTTTGGCACATGTCTGTCAGCTTGTATAGCTCAGTGGAGAAATTTCATATTGAAACACAACACTCTATAATAGTAAAGAGAAGTTCACTTAAAAAATTACAATTCTTCATTTATCATTTACTCAACCCTTATGTCATTCCAAACTTGTTTGAGGTTTGTTGCTTCTGAGAAACACAAAGGAAGATCATTTGAAGTATGCTGGTGATTAAACAGTGACATCTGTTGACTTCCATTGTATGGACACAAAACTACTGAGACGTTTCCAAAAATATGTTCTTTTGTGTTTTAAAAAAGAATTAAAAAAGTTCTATAGGTTTGGTGTTGAGTAAAATAATGAAAGAAGTTTCATTTTGAGGTGACTCTGTCCATTTAATTGCATCCAAAAATGAAAAGGGACAGAATTTTTGTTAGTTAGTTTTGTTCATTTTTGAAGTTTTGTTAGACATTATCTATATGTGGATGCTTGGGATTCACATATACAGATGTAAGCGCTCTTGGTAAAAGAATGTTTTTATTTTGTTCTGATTTAATGCTATTTTTTCTCTTTTACAATTCCCATTAGGGTTCTGTTGGTCCGAAAGGCGAAAAGGTAAGAACTTTTTATTCAATTTCTACCACAGAAGCATGTGTGACAGTACAGTATGTGTTTGCCATTAGATACTCTCATCCCAAACTGAAATATTTCGTGTATTATTCAAATGTATTACATTACATTATCTTGTACAATCAGTCGTTATAGTTTCAAAGATGTTGGGTAGGGGGATAATATAGCTAGATACAGAAGCATACAAATACAAATGAGCATTTTAAAATATATAGAAAAAACAATAAACAGTCATTCTCCATTAGATTATGTATCATACACCCCATTTGAGAATATACACGTATATAAGTGCATATATTATATACTGTAAATATTCAGATACTTCTCTGTTCCCAGCTGTAAGCATTCTAGTGAAAGAGCATAATTATTTCTTGACTTTTTCTTAATTAGATTTCATTCCATAAGGAATGGATTTGAAGGGAACTCTGCAGTCATTCAGTGCATATGTAGTGGATGTGACCTCAAGACTTATTTTGGAATATGTAAATCCCACAACGTTCCCCATCCGCAGCGCGCTACATTACTGCCCTCCCACCAGCGCTTTAACGCTTCATAGAGTATCCTTCTACAAAACAGATGCCAGGCAGGCAAAATATTACCACATTGTATCTTTATTAGTCCCTACAAGCGGTGATCAGAGCCAGTGTAGTGCCGAAAGATTAAAACCATGCAAGTGTCTGAGGTTCCTCACATACGACGGCAAGACGGCGTCGACGCTTTGCATCCGAGACGGAGCATGGCGAGAAAACCGCGAGCTGGTCGGCACGCTTGTTTTTCTCATTATCCAGGGCCATCTTGTTAGGACTCGTACATAAAGTATAAATGTATGTTTTTATGTGCGTTTCGATAGACGCATGCACAATTCAAATATATTTACATTTAACTTTAGAGACAACTTATATTCTTGTCTTACTGAAATACTGAAATACGTTTTAGTCTCTGTCCAAACATACAAAATGTTTCAGTGCCAGAACCACAGTTGACGTGAGAAAGTCTTTGAATTTTAATGAGATTGTTGGTTTTATCAGCTGTTTGTGGTGTGAACCAAATAGTCTATACAAGCAGCAGCGCCTCGGCTAACAGGGAATGTGCTGAGAACGTCGGTTAACATAATCTAAAAATTCTCTGTTATCAAAAAAGTTCTTGCAGTAATGTTTGTAGAGCATTTTTAACGTTATTTATAATATGTTGTAATTTATTTTTTGTTATATTATGTTATCTCAAAAATGTTATTCCTAAATTGTTAGTGGAATGTTTTGTTACAGAATTAAAACAATGTTTAAATAATGTTCGTATAACCATTCAATAACGTTAATACAAAGTCTAAAAAACTGAATTTTTAAAAATATTACTTAATAAAACATTAGGGAAATGTTCCTACAACCTACAATTGTTAGCTGAGACATCCCACTGTGAGTTTATACAGCACAGCTGGGCCCATGTTTAGGTCCAATAGAAGTATCAGTTGCTTCAATGAAGAAAATTTGGTGATCAACCAGAGTAAAGAAGTATTGTGTTTAAAACAGGCACATTCCACGTTTAGAGGGCTGAATGAGTACTTTTTTGGAATAGTGCTTGGAGTCCAGGCAATTATACAATAGTCTGGAAATCCAGGCTTGCATTTAAGTTATGCAAGAAGCGGAAAACTGACAACATTTCCAAATTGGATCCACCCGTTTAGAGGTTCATGGCTCTCCACACCCCAGTCGCTACCATTTAGTGCTAGCCGTAGCGATGACCACAAACCCCCAAATCACATGTAAACTGCTCTCTGAAGGCATTCCAGCCCAACATCCATGCACCTCATTTGTCTCAAAGTCTTAAGCAAAAGTATGAAGAAGGGACGAGTCATCAAACTCTTCGTTGCTTTTGTGCAGTCGCTCTGGAGTCACATGTCTGCCTGGTCATGGTACGAGAACAACTGGGTGGGCTTTTGTATGGTAAATCAGGAAAACTGAAAGGATTCTGGGCCCCAGTATCTTAGAATCTGTGATTTCTTATCCAAACAGTAAGCAAAACAGTGCATACATTGTGTTCCTGCTAGAAATTATTCAGAACTTCCATTATTATGAAGCCATTCCCTGATCAGTCAAAGTGTACCACGCTGATACTTAGGAAAGCCCACACCGCCAAAGACACACGCGAGACGGTTTTGTATTTGTCTTGGAAGACGGTCTAGATGTCTCAGTTTTGTTTTTGGACAAAGAGTTCTTTACCCACCTAGTTCCTTTATAACTCTATTTCCATTGACACTGACGACAGCTATATAAGCCCCAAAGCTGTGTGTTGCTTGATGGGTTCGGATGTTACAATGCGGTTCAGAGTCAAAACAAAACACTCTGGGGACACAGAAATTTAATGACATCCACAGACATGTGAGGGAACAAATAAAATAAAAAATAACAGGTGATTGATTACAAAAATAGGACCTCTTCTCCTTCCAGCTAATAGTTTTAAGTTGTAAAAATGTTTTCCATTCTGTAACATTTTTAAAATGTTCCACTACTTAAGAATAATGTTTTCAATATATGATATATATCATTAAAAACATTCTACTAACGTTACTGCAAGAACATTTTTTGAGAACTTTGAGAGAACTTTGAGAGAATGTTAGCCAACATTCTAAGAATGTTCCCTGTTTGCTGGGTTTATACCTATGAGCATACGCATACTGTACACACACACTTCTCTCTCAGTATCACTGTGTGTTATCGTAAGTCATTTTTCTCTCAACCGCAATGCATTCTTGAGGCCGTGGGTATTAACTTTCATCATCAATGTGTTTTAAATCCCGGAGGTGCTGTGCTCCGCTTTTGCGCTCTGTATCTGTGTATGATATTACCAAATTGTTCTCTCTCACTTTGTTTTTTATAGGGTGATCAAGGCGATCAGGGACCTCGGGTATGTGGGTTTTGTTCTTGCATGTCCTGTTCTGATGACTGGATGAATGTGTTATGTCTCTCTTATGAACTTGCGGGCAGCATGTTTGAGATGCATGGGATTCTGCTGGGTTTGCCAAGCACAACAGCAACTCAACAGAGTGTGCGAATAAGTCCCGGAAAAGCCAAACTATAAACACCTTGAAGGAGCCATTTTAAAAGTCCAATAGCCGCAACTTGCCTGCAATCCATCAGGGACGATCTGGCTTCAGCTATAGAGGGTCATATCAGTTATAAAAGAAGCCCAAACAAACAGAACTCAGCCTTTGCAATTTAATATAGCTGAAGGTTTCTTTCTTCTTCTTTTTTAAGAACCAGAACCAGGTTCTAACATTCTGTGACTTCACAATGACATATGAGCACTTTAAACTAAAAGCTCATTCAAAAGCGTAATTATTTCCAGCTCGGTCGCCTGACATCTTGATAAATTCACACTTCTTAAAGGATGATTATGAAACGCGTGCTTTGCTACAGTTGGCAGATTATGAAATAAATCACTTGCATATCTCATTCCGGTATGCTTGCATGTGTGCTGGGTTTAAATGATCACTTTTCAGTTGGGCAAACTACGACGTCGCTCTAACACAGAGAAAGCGCTGAAGATTATTTGCCTGAGGTTTGTTGCATTAGGTGCCTTTTTCACTTCTGATCTTTCGCTGCAACTTGCTGCATTTTCTCGGTTTCCAGCATCTTTTGCAGGCTTTGAGGGGGTCCTTTTAATTTCTCCCAAGACATGGGAGCAAGTGAAGGATAACGTCTTGAAATATAATCCTACTGCATTTAATCTGATGCTGTCAGCTGTATTTGACAGCTGCCCACACCGGCTTTAATAGCAAAACTGTGTTGCTTCATAATTGTGTTAATTTATTACTTTTCATAATAAACAACTGTGGGCTTCCAACCGCTTGTAAATTCGGTATATTTGCACAATAAGGCTCTTTATTTTGGTTAATATGTTTAGTACTGTAAATTGAGATCTTTTAGTCTGTGGCTTTTTTGTTTTTAGTGGCATATACCGTATATGATTAAACGTGACTGCTGTTACCATGAGATTGGTAAAATCACATCCAATAAATCGTGCGTGTCTCCAGTTTAGATTG
This sequence comes from Botia kubotai, assembly GCA_036877585.1. NCBI lineage: Eukaryota > Metazoa > Chordata > Actinopteri > Cypriniformes > Botiidae > Botia > Botia kubotai. The sequence goes on from JAZGTI010005564.1 coordinate 13,241, forward strand.
AAATGCTGATCTTACATTCAAATATCTTTCCAATATCGGTTTATGGCTCTAGCTGGAGAAACAAAAACATCCACTGTGAAGAAACTGTGAAGAAATAATTGGAGAACATCTCCAGGTTCCTCATCCAAATCCACCTCACAGCACAAATAAACGATACCAGTGCCTGTGCTGGTTAACAGGGTGTGCTTGTGGAATAAACTGTCCATCATAACTCCACCCAATCACAGAAGGGTAGAGAGATAATTAGGCTGCATGTGATTATGACCTATGAAGATGACATATTGATTTGCACAAGCAATTATTTAACAGAGAACTAGAGAGATGGAACTGAGAGGGAAAATATTTACCCCAGACCCTGTTGCCGAGAAACGGAATCCAACTTCAACAAGATTTAATGCAAATGTATTTTGTGTGTGTGTGTACCTCAAGATTTAATGTCCTTTTTTAAGTGAAACGTTTTTTTGGCCAGCAGTGATATCCAGTCTTTGTCCTGAGCTGCATTTTTCACCATTGCGCATTCATGGTAACTTCCGGCCCTAAAACAGAGCCAATGAACTGCGAGGGTTGTTCCACCCCATTGCACGCGTGTCAGGGCCATAACTGTCAAAGGCCACATTTTACCACGGTAATGGGTCACGGGGTCAAAGGGTGAATAAATAGCAAATAAAACATTCAGCGCTTGCACAAATACACGTGTTGCCACCGGCGCTGTGTGTGTCATTCTGGTGAATTAGTGCTGTGGTTGGGCTATTGAAGGTGCTGTGTGGTCTTCGTTCTCTCACGCTTTCCTCACATTTTTAAAGCTGTTAATAGACGGTCGGAATTGTCACAGGTGTGAATCTGGAGCACAAATGCTCGCCTGTCACTTTAACTGGACTCATTGGCACTACAAAGGTTACCAGAGTATGTTCTCAGTGATTCATTAGCGGTGTGTTTGAAGATCATTCGTTCCAGGCAACACTTTTAAACGCGACGCTAAATTCGTGCGCTGACAATGAATGCTTTAAATATTCATCGGATCAGTCAAACCAGTTTTAATTCAGGGTTTGTTTTGAATTCTATCACATTAGAATATTCATGAGTGGAGCGTCTGTTGGCTGGGAGCAAAATGTTCGCTGGTACGCTTTCATTTGTTTGTGATTCTGGACTCGGAGCGCGTTTAGTTTTCTACTATTACATCGTTTGGCTCCAGGCGCAGACTCGCATGCAAACCCACGGCGAAATGAAACATCGGATGCAGCCAAACAGAACAATTTGCAAATTGTTTGGATTCTAAGGGAACCACTGCCGTTCTCACCCGTGTCCTTGTAAGATAACTATAAAGTACAAACCACAATGCCGTAAATGGGTCTGGAAAACAATTTGCATGCCTTTGTTTCTTCGTTTGGATGAGAAAAAATCCTAAAATGTTCTCCGGTCTGCTCTTATGTCAGACATTCTTGTCTTCCCCGCAGCTAAAGCGCGTAACCGTAACACGTGCATGTTTATGGTAGAATCGACTGTTGCAAAACAGTCGCCAGATAGCGGCTGGATTATATTCACCACAGGCATCTCGTAAAAGGTGGAGGGGATCAGTGCGAAGTCTTACCGTCTCCGTACAAATTCATCAAACGTATGGTAAAACAAACAGAGATGAAGCGCTGGGGACACTTTGGCAGGGACACATTGTAACTTAAGAAGTGTACAGTATAAGCCCGTTTAGCTATTACCCCAGTAATCATCATCTGTGTCTGTTCTTATTTTCACTTCTGTGGTCATGATTAACTCGCTGCACTGTATCTTTGAAAAAAAAACATTACTCAGAGTTATCACCGCTTTGTTTTGTGAGCGTATTTTGTTTGCAAGTATTCTTTGCTTGAGTACCAAAACAGAAAATGTCGCGGTTTCCTTCGCTTCCGTCTCCTAAATGAACCGTGCAATTCAAATTACTTCCCATAATATGTGGGATGGAATATCCCATAAACATGGTGTTTTCCTGCATTTTATTTTTAGCGATATATTTTCTTAATATACTTCTATAGTCTTCCATTGAGTACATTTTCCAATAATCATTTGTTATCATTAGGGGGGAAATAGACACGCTTACCAAACATTCAGCAATTTAGCTTTATGTTTTCACCCTTTGAATCAAACAGCAAATCCAACCCTGTGAAGCTGTGAAACACAATAAAGTTTAGATTTAAGCGTATTGGCACAATTTAAGGATCAGAGCACAATTCCGAAATAATGAGTAAAAAAAAAACTATCATTTGTGTTTGGCAAAGTGCATTGCTAAAATTACATCTAAATGCTTTGAGCATCTTAAAAGGCCTGCGTGTGAAAATCGCTTTAAAAGAACAGTTTGAAAGAACAGTTTGAAATCGCTTAAAAAGAACAGAGTCGAACTTATGCGAAGCAGCTAAGCGCTCCCATTCTTTGGAGTAAGTGGCTTTAATTGTCATGCTGTGTGGTTGTGTTTGTATTGTGCCATTTTTGTGCTGTTTGTCTCCAGGGACTTCCTGGTCTACCCAGTCTGGCTGCGTTACACAGCAATCAAATCCTGACTGTGAAGGTTTGTTGGCGTGGCCAGTCGGCTCAAGCAGACTCTATGGATGGCACACACACTGAGATGTATCAACAGAGCATTTGTCCCCTGTGCCATGCGGGGACAGACTTGGCCCAGACATAACTGTGTCTGATAAATTCAGGCCAACCAATCAAAAAACATTTGCACTCATTATAACCAGCAGGGCAACCGTTTTCCCCTAATAAACCAGTGATGTGTGATTAATAACAAACAAGATTCAGATTCTCTAACCACCAAATAGTCTGGCCAGTGTCTGCTTGGATTCTACAAGTGGAAAACTCAAGAGAGACATTTGAAACTGTAAACTAAAGTGGCAAGATGCATTCAAAGCCGATACGACTGGTTTGCCACAATTCCAAATATAATTCTTTCACCACCTGCTTAAATGTTCAGAATAATACTCCATAAGTGGCTCTTTCTTTGTGATATTTAAATCTGCAGCGACAGACTTATTTTCTGTTCTCATAAGTACGAGTGCCTCCTTGAGATGGCAGGACTATTTAAACATCTCAATAAGATTAATAGATCTACAGGCTGGTGGCCGGTTCAGTGTGTGCGGTTCCTGGAGTCTGCTTTGGCGGCAGGGAATGAACTGTGACTGACAGTGCCTTCATTGAGTAGAAGTTGACATGTTTTCTTGGGTCGGCTCTTGAAGATCGAGCGTCCTATCACCCATAGGCTGATTATTACAGGTTCTTCTGCCATACACAGTCCAGAGCCACCAGGAAAATTGTCAATTTGTACTGACGCATGAAGGTATTGGTTTGGGTTCTCAACTACTTAATCTAATCTATTTTTTGTGCCTTTTTTATTTCCCTTTCCCTTCCTCCTTGCGGGACCTCATGCAACCGTTTCCTCTCCAACCTCTCTCACCTTTGACCTCCGACCTCTTTTGACCTCACCTACCTGCTCAGATGGTCTTCCCTAAGATCAATCATGGCTTTCTTTCTGCTGATCAGCAACTCATTAAACGTCGACTCATTAAGGTAGTGCTTGTCCACACTCTCTTTCTGTCTTACCGCTCCTCCAGAACCGGGCTTCTCCTCACTGGCCCACCATTTGCTCTCCATGCTTCATGCTTTTATCTCAGCCCTCAGGCAGACTAGTAAAAAACTAGGAATGTAACACAGCCGTAAGACATGTGAATATTTGATATATGCGCTTTATATACAGTGCCCTCCATAAGCCAAAAAATGGTTCTGTTTGCTGTGGAGTCCAGAAATCTTTTAAGATTAAAATATGAATATGAGACAAATGGATAGCATGTCACATTTTTAAACATTTTTCACTGTTTTTCTGTCACAGTCAGCTCCCTCGTCTTCATCTTGGCTTGAGTGCGTTCTCACCAAACACCAGACTTAGACTGCAGAAGCAATGGACAGAACTGATACAACACATTCTCTGCTTTTAATTTGTGAACAGATAATGCAGCAGGACACAGTCGATCACTCAGAAAACACATGAGCTGTGAGCCAACTCACCCAATACTTAGACTCACATTAGATAGAGGGATGAATCTCTGCTGTTTTTCTAAATTGGTAAAACATTTATGTGTTTATCTTTTATTCATAAATGATTTGTTGACTCCACGGCAAACAGCAAGTTTTTCTCTACTGTCTCAACTTACGAAGGGCAACTGTGTAGACTGGCCCCCAAAATATTTGGACACTTAAGCCATAAAAATGTATAAATGTCACAGCATTTAAAATATCAAACCAAGTGTCGTTTATTTTAAGTAAAGATGGCACAGTGCTCTACAAGTAAAATAAATAGATATGCAGGTAAAATCGTTCTGCTTGTCAAACATTGCAGAACGTGTCCAGAGTTAATGTGATGAACTACACCTGTGGTTGGTCTGCTCCAGTGTAAACTTCAGGAGAACCTTCTTCATACATTTACTTTGGGTCCAGACGATTGAGGGCGTACTCTTAGGTTTTCAGTTAATGCATTTGTAAACGCAACATTCAAACTTGGACCCTCCTCTCAGTTGGAACACCATCAGAAAGACATGCCCCCTGCCCCTCACCTGTGCATTGTTATTGGCTGGGGGCTAGTACACTTAATAAATCATTGCAAAATGTCTAAGAGAAGTGTTTTTTAAATCTGAGAGAGCTCAACTTTGTTATCTAGTACAGTAAAATGAAATGCATACCGTCAATATGGCTTAAGTGTTCGAGCGCTTTTGGGGCCTCGGTATATACAGTTAAATATATTGTGCAAGGCTTTGCACATGTCTAAAATCTGAAGAAAAGGAAAGGTTTAGAGTTCTGTGCTCTAAGCCATGTTTGTGGAATTGTGGTTAGTGACCTTTTGCACATAATTAGACAACACATAACAGAGCACGGGTTGTCTATCACCAGAGAGTATACACAGAACGGATAATGGACATAAACTGGAGACAAAATGAAATATAACTCACAAATGTTATTGTTCCGCTAAATACAGAGAGACAGATTCTTCTGTTCCCCATCACAACCAGCGCGAGTGCTTAGATTGAATGAATTGTAAGTGTTGATAAATATGATTAATGTTTCAGGCTTGAAACTTTGGCAGGGTCGGACAGTGTCTGGAAGTAATTAAAAGCAATTATGCTGCAGATTTGTGATGGGGAATTCTGGAACTGAACTCTACAGTCAAAAATACAATACATCTATTAAACTCTACCGTGAGATACAGTAGGATAGCCCGCCCTCCATGTTCTCCTCATAGATCTTCAATGATAGCTCTTCATATTTCATATCTCCTTTTATTTTGACGTCTCTCCTTTTCAGTGCATCAAAACAATTTTAATGTTTGTGATTTACATGCGATTTGTTGTAATACTGTTTGATGTGGATATTATTACTTCCACAGGGTGATCAGGGTCAAGCGGGGCCTCCTGGACCTCCCGGGCCCCCAGGCCCCCCTGGCCCTAGGGGACCCCCAGGGGACACGGGAAAAGATGGCCCTAGGGGAGTTCCAGGGCTTCCAGTAAGTATCCACAAATTTAGTTAAAATCACAACAGTGATTATGTAGTAACCCACACTGTGAACAAATTTTCCCTTGAAAGACCATTAGTCTTAAAAAAATGAGTCTGTTCTGTACCAGTTGATATCCATTACTGGACCAATTCCATATGTGAAATGTTATAAATGGACTAGTGTTTTAATATATGTGCAGTATTGCTGCACATATATTAATATACTGCACATAAAAAGACCAACAGGAAACTTGTCAGTTGTCCACCATCATAAAAGCTTCACCCAGGGATTCCCCACTGTTCATTTGAAGCAAGAAAAAGTGTACGAAAATAAACGTGCTGATTATCTGTTTCACTCCAGGCAAGATTATTATATTGTTGTTTTAAAGCAGCAGTCCGTAACTTTTGCCTCTCTGTCGCCATCTCTGTTTAAAACATAAAATTGCAGGTTACTTTACGTACTTTATATTACATTTGTTGAAGTCAAATGAAGGCAAAATGACATTTCCTGGGAAATCTGACCCGACAGCTCAAATTATAAATCATTATTGGTATAAGCTTACCGTTGGCAATCTGGGTAAGGTATGGAGACCATTTTGAACACTGATCTGTCATGTACTTGCTCAATAACTGATTTTTGTTCATTTTTAACCAAAAACATTACAGATTGCAGCTTTATCATTTCAGTACCAGTTGAAAAAGTGGACCTATACAGTAAATGGATCATTTTTTAATAGGTTTCACTTTCCTATGTAATTGTTTATGTGTCTCAATGGGCAATATACTTTCACATCTGTAGCTACCTATGTTGGCAAATGCCATTTGCCTCACTTAGGTTTAAAAAATTATCTATCAAGATCATAATAGTACAGTAAATGTGACAATGAAATGTTTAAGACCTTGATCTTTTCCTTTTCTCAAACATTGTTGAAAATGTTAGAGGTAGCTTTGTTAAAATAACCCAACATGATATTGTTATATGTCACCAAAATCCCTTTAAGGAAGTCTGTGCACTTGTACTTCACAAGCCCCTCCCCCAGAGAATTGATAATTGGCTCTTTCTAATAGTAGGTGGGACGTCCTTCACTAAAGCGGCCATATTGTGTTGCAGTTCCCCTCATCCATAGTAACAGCACTGCGGTATCTTGTTAATTCTATATACTTTGATGTCACTGAGGTTTTATTAAATTTTAATAAATAGGTTTCTAAGGAAGCTTTCCTGTAGCTCAGTGGTTAGAGCATGGTGTTAACAACGCCAAGGTCATGGGTTCGATCCCAGGGATTGCACATACTCAAAAAATAATGTATATTATAATGCAATGTAAGTCGCTTTGGATGACATAAATGTACTTTTTTTATTGTATGCTGTATCATTATAAATAAGACATTTTTATCTTTTGTTTACAAATAACATTTTGTCCTTCACAGGGAGACCCTGGAAGTACAGGGGACAGCGGTCCAGTGGTAAGTGCCTTCA
>JAZGTI010005565.1:0-11261 GCA_036877585.1 Botia kubotai
GTGCTTTTAAGAACACAGGTTCAACTCATATTGTCTGTGTGTCCGTTTACAAATAGTAACCAATCTGCATTTTGTTTCTCCTGTAGCATTGAGCCTGTATCTTCTATCCTTGAAACAGTGCGAAAACAAACATTTTATGATCTTGTGAATAACGTGACAGTGGTCCAAACAATGTATTATTTTCTTGTGTTAAATGTTGTAAAATCTGTGTTATTCGACACAATAGATTATAGCAACAAAAACAAAATGTGTTATTTTTTTCTTTTGATATTGTTACTGTCTTCTGTGCATTAAAGTGTATAAACAAAAATATGTTTTGTGTAATTGTCACCAAAGTGTAACAAGCTATGTTTTATTTACTTGCTCCTGTGAACCCTGCAGACTTTCTATTGGCTTTCCTAGATGTTTATTGTTGCTGAAATGTCTGTCAAATAAATGTAGCAAAATTAAAAATTTATAAGGCACATTTATTTTTAATAGCTGCACAACATCTGTCTTTTTCAAGTATTGTGTTTGGTATAGGAAAAGGGGACAGGAATTTACCACGTGATAGACGATACTTATTTACTTTTAAGCCTTATTTAGAAATCGACCACAGTTAACCACAAACTCGATGTATTAAAATGTCATTTTTGTGAAAGCAATCGCACTTTTATTTTGGTACCGGGGCTTTTATTTACAAACGGAACTCAGCGCGATCTTCCGTTGTTTCTCCGCTAGTGAGCCAGCGCTGTAGTGACCTTCTGCAGACCATTTATATTCTAAAGGTGAGCTGCATTTCTTAGGAAATTAAATGGAGGATATTTTAATAAGTAACATTTTAAATGATCTCTGCCAGTTCAGAAAGATGCAGTGTTGTTTGTTTGTTTTTTTAATGGACCACAAACGGCAAGGCCTTATTAAACGCACGTAACAAATCAGCATGGACACTCAGTGTACCTGGCGAGCTTGACAGCTGAACAGACCAAGTTTTCCCTGTCGTGACTACGTGTGTGTTTTTTTGGGTAGCAGAAAAGCACTGCTGCTCTTATTGTTGTTCAAGTGACCGCACGCCATAACACTGCCATGAACTGTGCTTGACATGAGTGTATCTTACTCTAATAACTTGTGAAATATAGAGAATCGTTTATAATGGTATACTATCATAAATACGCAGCGTACGTAAATATTTTACTGTTAAAAGATTTGGATTAAAACGTTTAATGAATGTTTGATTTATATTTTTTGAAAGTACTGCTTGTTACTCTGAAGATAACTTTATAAAATATGATATTGACTACACATCTAAAGCAAACTCGCACGTGTAATGGGTTTTTGACATTGTGTGGTAAATTCACATGCATCATTATGTTTTGATCACTAGATGGCAGGTGGTGCATTCGCTGGCTGGTGGACGAAGGTGGCCCCTTACTACACCAGGGCATACCAGGAGATGTGGGTTGGTGTAGGAATCATGACTATAATGTACTACAAACTTTCACATGGAGGTAAGAGGTCAAGTTTGTTAAAGATCTATATATACTGTCAAAATGGTATGAACTACATTCAGAAACACATTTTTGCTGCATGTACATTGTCTTACAAAAAATGTATGCTCTGTATGCAAAGCATACAGTACTAAGATGTTAGTATTAACAATTACATGTTTGGATGTTTTGCAGGAAAGAAGAAAGCTGTGCAGTCAAGTAAGTAATAACTGTTTTGTAATTCAAAGTGTTGTGATTTCCAAGTTGGAAATGATAAAAAACATGCACCATTATTTTTTATTAAAAGCTCAGAGGAAGAAGACACTGACCACTGAAACATATGACAAATGGACTGTAATCTGATGTTTGTTTTGTCACAGAGCCTGCTCATTGATTGGATCACTGGACGATAGTGTCATTCCCCGTGTCCTCTCTGTAAATCTTACCCCAGAAGAACTCCAGCTGGATGTCTGTATTTTGTTTTATGGAAAGAATAAAATCACCCTAAGGACAGTTCACGTGTAGTCTTTCCTTCTGGCTTGCGTTCAACAAGCGCGTACTGATCTGTGACATCTAATATCAGAAAACATCAATCAGTTTGGTTATTTATGAAAATAAAATAATGAAACAAGACTTTTTGAAAGTTTGTTTAATGGTTAGAAACCTTGGTTGTATGCATTAGTCCTCAGCATACAGACCAAGACCCTTTGTTGTTGAATTCATAATTAAACTACTTGTGTATTATACATATTTTATGATTATAAGTTTTGTAATCGAATATGTACAGAACAGTTTTTAAAATCAAGGCAGATGATAATTTTCTGCCATGTTCAGCAGTTGTTAAAATGTAGTTTAAAAGATCGATCTATGATCGGTGAATAAAAATTTTAAAGACTGCGACTATATATATATATACGATTGTGTAGTCATCACAATGCTTTGAACTGTATGCCTTAAACATCTGCAGAAAGTCTTAAAATAACAGAACTTATTCTTGACAGTGAATTAGTTTCAATGACAGAATCTCGACGCGTACACCTATTTGATTTCCATCGTTTAGTGTCAATGAGTAAACACACAAACCCGCAGAAATCACTGTCTGCTCCACATTCCTGTCATTCCACATCTGCGCGTGCACTCATTAACTAACCCAACAGCGCGAGCGGCGCGTTGTTCGCCTCGCGAGCTCGGCGCGTTCAAATTACATATCCTGCGTCGTTTTTTAAAGATATCATCGGACAGCACTTACAGCTTGCTTTCATTTAGTTTCTTAATCGGTTCACGTCTTTGAGTATTGTACCTGTCCTCGGTCTGTTAGCAGGCTAACTAGGTTAGCCGTCTCGCCAGTTGATCGATACTCGGCTGCTGTAAGCTCTCAGTTATACTAGTATCACCACATGGATATTTTTAAAGGATTATGCCTCATGTTTACACGTGACACGTGAGTATAAGTGTGTCCTTTTTAAACAATCGTTGTGTATTTGTTGTATTGTGTTTTAAATGTGTGCTAACTGGCTAACAGATGTGGCAGGACGGACAGAGGAAATATACACACATATGTTTTTTATGTATTAATGTCCCTTAAACGGGACGAACATCGAATGAGCTGGATTTAAACATCTCAGCTCTGCTTTATAACGCAGCATATACAAGCATTAGCTGTCCGGGGGTGTCTGGAAACATCTGCTGTTTATTCTCACACATTCAGCTGATTTTCCAGTTTGTCGAGAGTCTTTCAAAGCGCCCGTTTCGTTTTTCCTATTCAGCCAACGGCGATTAATACGATGATCATCAGCTTACCGCGTTTCGTAACGCTTTCGTGATGTATTTTTATATATTTTAGAGCCAGAAGAAAACAAGACACAGGGTTCTGGCCTGTTTGGCCTCGTGTTGTTGTGTACAGTCGTGTGTTATCGTGCGAGTTATGGTTTTCTTCACCTGCAGAGAGCTGTGATTCCGAGCTTGTGAAAGGCAAAGAGAAGACCAGAAGAGCAGATGTTCCTCTGACACAAGCGAAGATGATGCCTGTGAGTATTTCGCCCATTATTCCCGCTTGTTTACGTGTATTGACAGATCTGTCAATATTAGATCTTACATCAGTGTGGTGGGTATTCCTATAAGGAGTGTTATGTCTAAGTCCTTAGGCGCTGCTTAGGCAGTATTTTCTGGTCAACCTACTCTGTTGTGGGGCAAACACTAGTCTCCATCTACTCTTTTTATTTATTCATTGTTGAAAGAACCGTTGTGTGCTACAAGCGTTCATTTACTTCTTTGACAGGGAAACCATAGGGCAGGATTTAGGAATTCTGTTAATGGGCTGTCAATAGGAATATTCTCTGTATTGTCCTGGTTTAAATCTGTCTGTCAGTGCAGTTAATCTGATTTAAGTCGAATGCCTCTATCTGAGGCAGTCAGTGAGTTCATTACATTAGCAGGCTGGTTCGGACGTCATCATGTGATGAGACTTGTGCCCATCCTGTTGTCTTTTTATTAACCCCAGGATGCAGAGAGCAACGCACTAATGGCAGCTATTAGTTTTATGATGCTGTGCTGTCTCATTAAGAAATCTTTTTATCTAATGTCCTCATAGTTTCAGTAAATCATTACTGACTGCGTCATATTCTTCCCTTAATTGCATACTGCATTATTAATTACAGTGAAAACAGGTTTTATGTTAATAAACAATTATATTAATAAGTTAATTGTTTAAGAGACATTAAAATGTATTTTGCGTGAGTGTTTACTTATTTGATAACTTTACCTAGCAAGCGAATGAGAGATATTGTAGTTTAGGCAACATTTTTGTACTTCTAATCGTTTCCAAAAGCTCTAACAAGAGTTGCATTGAGCTCACACATTAACTCTAAAGAAGCTTTGCGTCATTAAACATTAACTTTGTTCGTACATTTAACTCGCAGTTCTTTTACATTGATTACCAGAATTGAGTTTTGTGACCTTGATTGTCATTTTAGGCTTTTCTACTTCCTCACTACAGATTCACTGCAGTCATTTGTAGATAATCACAACACAAGCCATCTCTGGCTACCATGCTTATCTTATCTAGACCAATTCAACTGGTGCTCAGGCGCTGGTCACATCTAATTTGAACAAACAGATTGTTTTTCTCTCTGTCATGTTTTGATGACCATTAGTTTGTTTTTTAGATTCCACTTGCAAACCAACACGTATGTGTCGAGTAATTAAAACACTGTGTCAGATGTATTCTTATACATTATCTGCGTCTTCTTCTCTGGTTTGGTCGGTATCTCAGACAGAATGTTTTAGCAGAAAGCAGTTTGCTAGTCATTATTTTATCCTTCTGATTTTATTTGGATGAGATTCTGTTTGCTATAGCGTAGAATGATATATTGAAGTGATTGGACTGATTTAGGTTATGGAGAGGGAAGGTTTGTGATTTTTATTACTGTAAAAGTGAAGCTTTCTGTATGATTGGCCAGGAAGGCAGGAGGTTTATTATAAAAACATTACCTTGGGGACTGGACTTACCTTCTCTTGGTGGTGTACATTAATAAACTAGCTGGTTGTTGGACTGTTTGGTCTGTTTGCTTTTAAGTTAAACTTTGAAAGCATTAATTTCTGCTTCTTTAAAGCATAGCCCAAATTGTATGCAGTTGAAAGCACAATTACACCTGAGCAGCTCCCAGACAAAGGACGTTAAGTCCGGGTTAATGTGTGCCGAAGACCCTAAACCTTCTCTATATGCTAAAGGTTGCTATTCTTGAAGTATAGCTACAGCTGCTGCGCTGCCATTGGCTGACAGCCATGGAAACAACCAAAAGAGAGGTAGACGGAAAACACAGCTGGGTGTGGTTGAGTTCTGCCAGAAGGTTACAGCTGTATGTTGTAGTCTGATACTGTGACATCAGAACCTCTGACCACGCCTCTCAGCCAACATACGCACATGAAACGAACCCTCCTCGTTTCTGCGTGAATATTCCACGTTTGTGCCGATTGTTAAGTGGTTTTGTACAGAGGAGACCACAGCACTGCCTTTTACTCATTGTTTCCTGCCATACTTCCTGCCATACTGTTTGCAAAGCCCACGAGATTGGCCCTACAGTGGTTATAAATATGCAACAGCTTCCCACACAAGGAAAGTGGTTAGAAAAACCACCTTATCTGCAGAGACTAAGGAAAACTGCCGACCATGCAGTTACAGTTGCCTTTAATATCAGTGTTTTAAAATCTCCAGTCTGCTTAAATGTACAATGAGGTCACTAGTTTTTAATCATTGTTTTCCAGTGGTCAGCAACACTCTCTGTTCTAGCCTGTGATGAAGAAGCTACATGGCAGTATGATCACTAGACACATCCTCCATGACCCAGATTAACATGCTGGAGATACAGATGCATGATGGGAAATGCCTACATATGAACTGCGTAGAGTCTATTTGTATCAAGAGGACTAGAGAAAGTGTGATTCAGAACACTTCCCAGCATACTTCATCAACGCTCAGTAGGGGTCATAGACAAACAAAATCAAGAGCTATGACTCAAACAGTTTGGAGGTGCATATAATGTGCTTTATTTGCCAATGTTTACAAAAGATTTGCTGCTCTGCAAATGCTGTTAGAGAACCAGTGCTGGAGTCTCTGTGGATTGTTTTAGTGGCGAGCAGAGTGCTGGCTGGGCTTGTAGATAGATGATGAGTTTACGCGATTTGTCCGCTGTACCAGTTATTAACTCCTGTGGGTAAATTTAGCAGCTCTGATCAACCGGACCAGTGCTGGATCTGTTTAGTTGATCTGCAAACACACATTGCCATGAAACAGTGAGTTTGAAAATATTGAGCTAGATTTAAAATGGGTTAGATTGGCATTAGGGGTGTAATGGTATACCAGTGTCATGGTTCAGTTCATATCATGGTTTTGGATGCAGTCAGTGATGTCCTTTTCGGATTGGGTGAAAATGGAGTCTCGTCTCTTTATGTAGGAGTCTCTGTTTGGACATGTTCAGGTCCAGGCGGAACGTGCCGCCTTCATCCACGTTTCTATGAAATGGGCCCAAACATAATCAGATTAGCCAAAGTATGCAAGAGGCGAATCAGTGGGTTCTTTTGAAGTTCTGTGCAGTGTCTGCGCAGGCACGGTCATGTTGCCTGCAATAACACGCATTCACACAGAGATCTGACCAAAATCAGAGAGTCACGGCTCTTAATAGTAAGTCAAATAGAAAAGGACAAGTTATATTTTGGCGGTGGATTTTGTGCTGTGGTATCTTGTAGGTTCTTGGAAGAGTAATGTGTTGTGATATTGTTTCGTGTAGGGTGTCTTTTTGAATCCGATCTCGTCCTCAGCCCTTCGAGGTTATGGAAGGTCTTTGTATCGTTTCGGCTGATTCTGTCAGAACACGGGCACACATTCAGCTCACAGTACCATGTTTACACTGCTGGGCTTTTGTCTGTGCGAAGCGCATTGGTTAGTCCAGGCTCAGAGGAACTGCCTCCAACCAATCAGCTTTTATGTTGATGGCACATGAAGGGCTGTTTATCCTGCTGCCCGCAGCTCTGTAATGCCATCAGTGTGACAGTCGGTCAGAAAGAGACGCGCCCTTCTCATCTCGTCCCCTCACTGCGTGTGACTCAGGCAGCCAATGGAGGCCAGCGCAGTGAGCTGCTAACACGCTGTTGTCAGGGCACTTTGGGGCAGAAGTAACCTCATCACCTCTCACACTCCCCGTCTCTTGCCTCTAGTTTTTAAGTTTATTTTTGAGCTGGAAACTACAAAGCTAACACAGAAATTCACACTTTGCCCCCCTTAAAACATTACAGAATGATCAAACCTTGGCCATTCACGAATGAGAGTAGATATGCACAGAATTGATTCCTCTATTCATGTTTTTAAGATTTGGAAGTACATACCGTTTCATATTGGCTTAACAAAGGGTTAATTGTGGGATATTCTCTGTCATTCTGTATACTAGCTGTCATTTGTTTTCAGGTGTATTTGATGTGGGACAAGTACACTGAAGTCTACAGATGCTGACAGTTTGCACAGATTACATTTACTTGTGACTTGTCATTAATATTTAACACATTACTAACATGCAGTATATAACTTTCATAATGTTTTAATAAAGGCCCGTCCCTAAAAACAACATAAATCAGCGAGTCTGCAATTATTCAGAAGCTGAATAATTGTTGCTCCTTGAATTATTCTTCTGGTCTCTCTCTCTTCCTCCTTTTCCGCAATTGAGTTAATTATTCATTTATTCACTTAGTGTACTGCTTCCTGCTTCTCTGTTCTGCTTTGAATGGAAGGATTCCTCAAATATGAATGGTGGCTGTCGCAGGAGTTCACGAGGAGAGTTTGATGCCTCTTAAAAATATATCAGTGATATATTACCTCTTCTGTGCAAGAAGACTTTAACAAAACCGCCTCGAATTTCCTCTTGCATAAAATGAAATCTTTATCCTTATCTTAAGAAGTGCACCAGAAAGCGCACAGCTTACGTTATATAAATGTAGCTGGATTTTGCAGTTGAGTAAGACCGGTTCAGAGCATCAGGCTATTCAGTCTGGAGTTTTTTTTAATGAGCACTGAAATTAAACTGGTGTGTTTTTGGTAATATATTCAGAGATGCACCTCCTATGGTTGCGTAGAGCAGTGTCAAAAATGTGCAATATTGTTGCATTATGTGCATGTGCTGCATTATTTGTGTCTTTATGAAAATGGGATTAGTTAAGAGTACTGTTTTCTCTCTTTGCATATTACTCAGAAACAGTGAAGGTCACTGTGTGTCTCGCACAGCCTATAAAAGCTAGCTGCCCTTGAACCTGTGCCGTTGTCTCTGGTGCATTCATTTTGGTGGCTTAATACGAGGATTATTTTACAGGCGTCTGACTGTATGAAGTTCTGGAGGAAAATAAAACTAGATTTTTAGTAGACTTTGATTTGATTTGCTTGTATCACTTGCTCCTTCAAGATTATAAAGTTGATTAAAGCCATGAATTAGCGTTGCGGCCATCAACATTTCTAAGATGAGTGTGGTCTCATAAACTCTCTGTCATCACAGACATTTCTCATACCCAAAGTCAGAGTTGTTGCTTTTCACCTGGACTGGTTTTAGGACGTGCCCCACAGGATTACCGTTCACCTGACATTGCTGGTCAGAAAATCATATTGGATGATGTCATGCCCTGTTAATCATGAGTTCCTGTCATAATTTAATGATGGGGGTGGAAATTTGGCAGTAAGGCTCATCTGTGGTGTTATGTCATCAAACATTATGCAAGCCTTTTTTTGGCCATCATACAATGTCTGAACATCGCGAAAGGTCACATGACACCTGCAGCTCTCAGGATTTTCTGAGTAAAGCTTAAGAGCAGTAGATCTGATCATATAGCATCATTACACTGCAAATTACAATATGGTCTTCAGGAAACGTGCTGTGTGAGTGATTTATTTTCCATGCTGTGTCAAAATAATGAAAGATTTTGCCAAGATTTTTGAGGACCTTGATGTGTCTCAAGGGCTTCAGATGGCTTTTAAAATGACTGTTTTTATTCTGGATGGAAACCGCAGGTATTAAAATCTACTTTAGCATTTATTATTAAAAGTTTCCTCTTCATTGGATTTCATCGTGATGTTTCAAATCTTTCATCTTTTCATTTTAGCATGTCAGCATTAATAATAAAGTCTACTTTTAAATCTGAAAGAAGATTCACTCAGACGTTCTTATCCGTCCAGTCTGGTTTTATGACATCATAAAGTAATCATCTGTTTGTGTTGGTGTTTATTTATACTCGCAGTATAATTCAGTCCTGGCTAAACTTTATAATTATCTTTCACCAAGTGACATAAATCAGGCAAAACTGCTATTAAATATCATAAATAGTCTCTCATATTATTGAGTTGTGGTGAATTGTTGATTTGTCTCACTTGATTTGTACCACACACACGCACATCTCTGCCTTTGCAGCATCTCTGCTGTGAGATGTTGATTTATTGGGGGAGCCTCATTTTGGGACCTGGTGACGCACCCTTCACAGTTCTGATGAGAGAGGCACCCTCCCTCAGTCTTCCTCTGAGTTTCCTTTTTCTCACTCACACGCTCTCTCTCGCTCACACAGTCGGCTTGACTACTGAGGGTTTCTCGCTGCAGGGATCCCTTGCACGCCGCACTGATCAGGGAGTGTGTTTGTGTGATCGTACGAGCGAACTTTAAGGGATGCGTTTATGTAGCCTCGCTCTAAAAACAATCCTGCATGATGAAGAAGTTTGTAACTCTTGTGCTGCGTGGCCTCGTCAGCCTGTCTGTTAAAGCTGGAGATAAGCGCTGGAGCAAGGAGCATGTCCGACAGCTGAAGAGAGAGGCCAGGAGAAGACGGACCGCATCTCAGTGGGGAAAGGTGATGCAAACAGATGTGCTGCTTTAAAATGGGTGAAACTATCCTGAGTCACATTGTGAGTGGACAGCAAAATAATGCTGGTATTTCATATCAACTTGGTTACAAGTGGTTCAGATGTGTTGTTTGCCTGTTGGAGGCGACTGGAGCTGGCGGTATGACATCATATTTTATTTATGGTAATGTAGTGACATTTATTTGAATTCTTCTCAGAAAGGCAACATATGGGTTCAAGTTCGTTTTAGCCCAAAACTGCTGCTGACTGCACTGTATAGAACAGCCCTTCAATGAGACTATAATCACTGATGTGTAGTCTACTTACAGTGCCAAAAAGTAAACAATGGCTGTCATTGGGTTCTGTTCTCAGGCGCTGTCCAGCAGCCTTTGTCATATCGCCCGTAATAGAATTGCTTCAGTGTTATGGTAATGAATTTGATGAGGTTGACTGAAGGTGGTTGTGAGAGAGGAGAGTTCTGGGCCTGTACAGATTTGGGGATGTGAGTGTTTCATCTTTACTGGCAGCGGCTCCGGTCATCATCGTTTCTGTTGTTCAGATTCATCTAATAAGAGTTGACTGTCTTGGACATCAGAATCGTGTATGACCTCTTCTGCTGTGATAAGAATACAGTGCACAGGTTACATGTATTAACTTGTTAAGAGATAAGAGCCCAGCTGTGTGACATGTAAGCTTTACTGGAGTCGTGATTTGATTGTAATGCGTTTCATTCTTTTTGCACAGTATCTCGAGTAAAATGTAGCTTCAGTATTTAACTTTAATTGTGTTGAGATAGAAGCTCAAAGGTATGCGCAGTCATGACATCAGAACTGCAGCGTGTTGGTGATGCTTCACTAACATCCCTCTTCTTCTCTAGCACGCAAACAGAAGTTTTGAAAGTTCAGCAGAAGTTGCCGGTGGTTGGTGTTCAGATAAACATGTCCCTCTATGTGACGTGCTGAGAGTGTGTTCTACACTGCTGGAGACCATGACATGATGACAAACCGTACGTTATCTCAAAGGCTTGGTGACTGCTTTTCTCAACCACACTGTTTAAAACAGTTTTGATGTTGCTGTGTCTGTGCAGCGGGAGAGTTTCTGGTAGTGTTTAGAGGTTTAAAATAGTAACAAAACTCGTTTGTGGATGTGTGTCTTTATCTGCACGTTGTTAAACATCCAGTCAGTCAGTCAGTCAGTCAGTCAGTCAGTCAGTCAGTCAGTCAGTCAGTCAGTCAGTCAGTCAGTCAGTCAGTCAGTCAGTCAGTCAGTCAGTCAGTCAGTCAGTCAGTCAGTCAGTCAGTCAGTCAGTCAGTCAGTCGGGGGTTAATTCAGTAATGACTCGTGTGGACTCGTGCGACTGATTCACACTGATGGTTTGTGAGTCTGTTTGGCTGGTTTTATTTGTTGATGCTTTTGACTTGTGCTTTTCATGC
>JAZGTI010005565.1:11311-22010 GCA_036877585.1 Botia kubotai
TGGTAGTGTTTAGAGGTTTAAAATAGTAACAAAACTCGTTTGTGGATGTGTGTCTTTATCTGCACGTTGTTAAACATCCAGTCAGTCAGTCAGTCGGGGGTTAATTCAGTAATGGCTCGTGTGGACTCGTGCGACTGATTCACACTGATGGTTTGTGAGTCTGTTTGGCTGGTTTTATTTGTTGATGCTTTTGACTTGTGCTTTTCATGCCGAGAGTTTGTTTGTGTGTGTAGCCAGTGAAAACAACACAATGGAAAGGTGTGTTGTATATTCTGTCTCAGTCTTTCTATTCCTTTATATTCAAGTGTGGAAACTCACAGCTCGGGCAAAATGCATATGATTTGTTTGGTGTCACTGTACATTGTATATATGTGTGGCAGGTTTTGTGTTATTGTTTGTGGCTGACCTATATGACTGTAACAGTACGGCAGTGTGTTATACGCTGGAAAGCCACGTTTAGTGTTTATAGTCACACATTTTTAATCTTACCGTTTTTCCTCAGATTATATTTTTTATAAACAGGCAGATTTTCACCTACCAGTTTAGTTCTTTACTCGGTTTTAGTTAACACCTAATGTTGTTCTTACGTTCTTTGTGTTCGACCTACATGCTTCTCTTCTAGTCATTGTTGCACAAATGCACAAAGAGTCCTTTTTAACTAAACCAGTTTGGCGTAAATATTTCAGTCCTAGTGTTGCACTACACAACGTCCATTGAAACTGACCTGTTTCGATTGTTGCTTTCAGCTCCGCACACAAAGCAACGTCAGTGTGCCGGTTCAGGATCTGACAGGTTTTCCTCAACACTCGAAATCTTTCTCCACCCACACACCTGTGTTTGAACTGCCAGCCCTCCCCAAAGCAAGCAAAAACAGTAGGGCCCTTCTGCCTGAATGCTTGAGGAATCAGGAGCTTTATGTGGTTTGTTTGAGGGGTGTGAGGCGTGCCTCCCTGACGCACTTAGACAAAGTTAAAGTTTTCATCAGTGTGTTAATGCCTGTAGGGGAGGGTTTTCAACCAACCCACCTGTCAATCATAGAAGCTAAACCAATGCTGCCTACATGTGACCTACTTCAAGATTGCCCACGTTTACACCTGATGTTATGTGATTTGTCTGCAGGTGTGTGTGCTGTGTCCTAAAATGCAGACTACGGTAGACCTGTGATTAATGATTGATCTCCGTGATTAATCGGGATTTTAAAGAAATTAATTTTAACCTTCAAAAAATACTCTGCTTTGAGGTCAGTCTATATAAAAAACTTTATCTTGGATTTAAGGAGATATCTTATGCTCTCTGATTGCTATGCTGCATTTGGCTTTTATATTTTTTTAGCTTATGCTTTTCAGTGTCAAGGATGATAGAAGGACACTGTTTGAATAGGTATGTCTGCGTGGAGAAAATAGATATGACCACCATTTAAAGCAACAGTTAAATGTACTGTCACACTGCACTTACAGCAACATTAAACAGCCCACTTCATGTGTCACTCACCGTCAAGCTCCTCCCTGTTAACACTCCACCTATCAGAGCTGAGGGGAGGGGCTAGAACTCTCCATAAACAGAGCAACAGAACCTCAATGTACGGTTTTTATCTCCTGCAGGGAGAACTCTAGACAGGGTTTTGAATAAAAACACAGCAGCAGGTTGTGTGGCAGGAATAGCTGTTTCTTGTGAATTGGTGAGTGCGTAATGTTGTGTTTGAGCAGTAACGCTGCCATCTAGTGGTCTTAAGGGTTCATGGGATTTTTCTACTTTAATCGAGATTTGCTGGGACTTCAAAATGATGGTGCGAGATGCTAAAAATGAAGCAGAGACACAGGCATTTATTTATCTGGTGCATGTGTGCATGAACCAGCAAATTAAAACCAGGGTTTTCTTGTGCAAATGGCCCCTCGCTCTTCTGTTACCCTGTAAACCTGACACATGAAACTGACCTCTCTCACTCTCCATGTCTTTCAGATGATTTTAACTGTGTTCTTGAGTGATGGGGAAGAGGCTCTGACAGAGGTGCCCATCACTCCAGAGACGACCTGTCGTGATGTGGTGGAGTTTTGTAAAGAACCGGGCGAGAGCGGCTGCCACCTGGCCGAGGTTTGGCGTGGGAATGGTGAGTTACCCTTCAGTGTCTCAGAGACGCCCTCAAAACTTTAATCTCTGTTCACTCACTTAGATGTAACCGCTGCTTGAGTTCTGACAGATGGATCTTTTTTGCTCAGGGACCTTTTAAAAGTCCTTCTGTCAGCACCATGTCATTACATCCAAAATGCCTCTTTCACTGAGACCATAATGAGCCCAGTTATGATACACCAGGTCATGGTTCGTTAGCTTGTAGTTACTGAACAATGTTTTCGCCTGATGAACAATGAAACATAAACAAAAGTTTGTATGTAAAGTTTGTTGTAACGTTTGTGACTTGACCCATATCTAGAAGATCAGAATATTTATTGGCACTTGCGGTGAGCTGTTTGTTAGTCTGCAGCCTCCTGGCAACATCCTAGCAACGTCATAGCAATGCTCTAAAACACTCAGAACACTTTATCAACTGCTTAACAACACCCTGGCAACAGACTTTACATTGACAAGCATCATTTACTTGTAAACACCAAGTTCTAGTTCAAGTGTGGTTACTGGAATGACACATTTTGGGATGTTTGTGTGTGTAGATTGTGATAATGCCACACGTGGACAGAATCCAACACGATCCTTCACCAGGAGTTTAATGTTTTTTTTAGTTGTGTTGAAGTTAAGCTTTAATTTATTTTAGACGGCCCACAAGCAAACAAATCTTCTGCCTTTTTTTTTACATCAAAATCTCAGAGTTCATATGTTCTCCAGTTTCATCCCTTCTTCTGCTATTCTGTGTCGTTTTATCCCTCCCTCATCTGCCTGTTTGGGTGTTTGCCAGATCTTCAGATGTCCCTCCACCTGTTATCCATGTCCAAAACGTTCCTCCTCATCTCGTGCACCCAGCCGGGCAACATTCCTCTGGCTGCGGGCCACCTTTGATTCAGTTTCACCTCTTTGTTCTCCTGATGTCTGTTCTTCAGTTCTCCTCTGTTGTTTGGGTCTATAACCACGTAAAAACGCTCCTTACCATGTGGGCCTCTCTCTCCTGCTTGATTTTTGATATGAACACAATGCTCTTTTTTTTGTGTGTGATGATGTGTGATATTTGTGACATCAGAGTGGCTGGTTGTTTTAATGAAATGTCTCCTGTTTTTCTTCTCCTCTCCAGAGCGAGCGATCCCCTTTGACCACCTGATGTATGAACACCTGCAGAAATGGGGCCCCAGAAAGCTGGAGGTGAAGTTTTACCTGCGCCACGAAGACTCACCCACTGAAAGCAGCGATCAGGGTGAGAATGCTCTCACGTGATTGGCTACAGACCATGCCCCGCCCACCACCACTCTCTTCTAATATTGTTTTCCTCCGTTTAATATGATGTTTGCTTTTATTTCTGTTCTCTTAGGGAGCCAGCAGTCTCAGGAGCAGCCCAGCAGGAGAGGAGGAAGCGCCTTAGACACCCACAATGAAAACGGGGTCCGTTCATTTCACAACCTCATTCAAGTCTGTGCTGCTTTTCTCATCTCCACATTATGATTATTCAGAGTGGGGGGTTGAATTCCACAAATTAGTCATTTATTGCGATGCATCACCACTTACAGGCTGTAACTGATGAAGTGACACTCTTTAGCACTAAAGCTTTTAAAACTGTCAAAGGTTATTCAGTTCCTCTGTCTTACCGCAGGCCAAACGCGATGAGACACATTCACAGAAATGTACTCACTGTGTTACTTCATAGAAACAATTGTCATCGTCTCATTCTGTTCTCCTTCCACTGTAAGTGGTCCACTGAGCTCATCTCCTCCAAGCATCTGGCCCAGATTCCAGCAGGGGAAAAGCCGGAATCTAGGAAGCAGAACTAATTCCACCTTTAGGGAGAAAAATGACAGTAGACCACCAGTGTTCAGAACGAGAAGGTTTTTTGTGTGAGACACAAGCATTAATGGGGGTGTGCTGTCTTTCCTTACAGCTGTCATGTGACGGTCTTTAGGGACCGTGTGATTGCGCAGGTAGTCGCGTGTGTCCGCTGTGGTTCGAGACTGTTGGTTGTTACTTTCCAGGCATGAAGTCTCACCACTCTGATGCTTAGCACACACTCTTATTTCTGACAGGTTTTTCTGTCCTTTAGGGACCGTTGCACAACGCACCTGTCTGCTTGTCTTGTTGGGTAGCCATATGGCTCTCATTTTCAGTTTCTGTCCCATTGTGTGTGTGTTTAAGGGGGGAGGAGCTACTTATAGCCTCTTGTTTCCTGTATAATTTGATTAAATTTGTTCCGTTGACAACTGTGATTTAATTGTCAGCTGTACAGGACGAGGGCCTCTGATTGGTGGGATTTAAATCAAGACCAGTGCCTTTATTTTAAATCATTTTAATTTACATTTAGGGCAGAAAAAACTCTATGCAAGCATACAAGCACAAACATGGATGTCTTAAACTAAATGTATTTAATTAGATTGTAAATGATGTCATTTTAACCTGAGCCCCTGCAGGTCTCTGCTCTGTGGCTGTGAGTTTTATCCACTGTGCCACACTGCCACCAGGCTTCTGCTGGGCCATTTTACACGCACCATAACCACACTGGACAGCTTACCTCAAACAATTAAACATGACAGTGTCCCAGGTCAGAACAGGCATTTGGATCGTCTGAGCATCTGAGTACAGCCAAGACAAAATCCCTGGCCTGACTCAAAGCAGCTGCTTAATTTGTTTGGGTTGTTTAATCGTATTTCTCCCTCAGGCCCAATCTTAGCCCATCCCTGTACTTAAACTAATAACTCTCTCTACCCAGAACTCAGAGCAAGTCATCACTGGCACACAACACCGCAAAACGGTACACACACACACACACACACACACGCACAAACACACACACACGTTTATTTATCTAACTAAACTGAGGCATTCCATAGACTTTAAATTGGTGTATACACGGCTAAACCCTAAACACTTTATTCTCACCCTAACACAACCACAAACCCTAAAACGTTCTGCTTTTTACAATTTTTTACAATTTAATAAAAAACTTTGTTCACTAGATTTTTATCATGTTTTTTAGGACGTCTCTAATAGAAGGTTTTGCTGAGATTTGTCAGGTTATGCTCACTTGGTACAAATGTGTTTCCAATACATAGTTAAGTAAACCCCCCCCGTCTTGTGTGAGGAATGGGGACATTCAATCTGTATTCTCCTCTAGCATCTTTATTATTTTTTCATTTTATGACATAACTCCTGTTAAGAGGATCAGTGCTCTTTTCATTTCCTCCACTTTCTGTCCGGGCTGTTTCCCCTTCCCCTGCTTATACATCTGCTGTGTAGCTAACAGCTTTCTGAAGATGGTTTTCTGTCCCACACACATGCCAAGCCTTCACAGTGGGGTAATCCTTGAGTATGTTGCCAGCCTGTAAAAGGGAGGCAATAGATTTCACCCTTATGAAACAGTGGGTGGCCCTCTTTCCCTCCTCTTGCTCCGTGTGCTGCCTCAGAGGGTCATTGTGACCCTGTCTGCATTGAAGTGCACGCTAGGGGCTTCAGTTCAGTCACTCCGCCTTTGCTTGAACTTGTACTTCCACAGTCGACTCTGCTGAGCGTTTATCCAAACGGTTGTGACTGGCTAAGTCCCTCCTGGAAGAGAAAAAAAGAGTGTTGGGGTAAGATGTAGAGACAAGTGGGTCGTACATGTGGTATCTTTTAAATAACACATTTCCTAACCTTCACAGGCTGCTAATGCTTTGCTACTGTTAAATCAACAGTCGAATCTGTGTGTGGCCCAGTGTGCAGGTAAAGCAATAAAGGGTGGTCCGAGCTGTCCATCTTTTTCCTGTGCTCGCTGAAACAGGAATAAATGGCTGTTCTGTATGTAACAGTGCTGGAGTCGCTGATTATACACAGATTTCATGCCTGGCCATCATCATGCAGAGTTTTGGGCTCAGAACACTCATCTGTGTGGGCAGATGGAGTTTCATGAAGTTGAGGCTGTTCTGCTGTGTGTGGGCTGCTGCTCTCTCTGGGGCTTCACATGTTTCAGTTTTCTTCTTTTTCTCTCTATTCATTCTTCATTATGAATTTTTAAGCTTTTTAATCTTTTATTCTCTTTTTGTTCCTGTTCTCTCGTTTCTGTGTTTTTTGTTCCACCATATCAGTTTAGCAGTGATTGATAAACGTGCAGGTACAGCTCTTTCAGATTTCAGGTTCATTACGGGTGATTTGGTATTGGTCCACTTTTTTATTTAGCGTGCTGTTGGTTTTCATCCAAAGTGATTTACAAACGAGAAGCACAACACAAGCTACCCACAAGCCAGAAGAATCTCACGTAAACTCTCAAGAATCATATGTCACGCCAAGTCAAAAGGCATTGTGTATAGAGATAATGGCTGTGAGAATAGGCTGCATGTTTTTTATGCAAAATATTGTTTTTTTAAACTTTATTTTGGGATGAAACATGACGCAGAAGTTTCTAAAAAAGCTGTAATCCAGTTGTGAAGTTGGCAATAAAGGTGCTGTGGAAGGATTTAGTCATGAGTACATGTGAGAGTGTTTCAGGTTGTGAATTAAATTCTTGTGGTAGAGTTCAGATGTCTGTGCTTCAGTGTTAAATGAGGTCACAGGCCTGGAGCTCTAATGTACAGCTTATCAGAACATTAGATGAATGTTCTGAATAGTCTTTCTAAGACCGGCACGGCTTTCAGACCAGTGCCAATAAATGAGTGCTGCTCTGAATCTTAGTGTAAAAGAGGATTATAGTGGTGCTTCGTCTTGGCCAACAGTGAACATGCTGTCCATGTGGGTGCATTCTGCAGAGTGATGAAGGAAGGTTGCTTATATCACAGCACTTGTTATCAAGCTCCTCAGCTGTGTAGCATACCATTAAAATCACATTGCTGTGGAAAGCCAAGATTAACTTTATCTGTGATTTCACTCCCAGCTTTGGCTGTTGAGCTTTTGCAACATGTTATGGTGCATCCAAAGCTGATCAGATCGGGGAAAACTACCTTTCGGAGATGCAGAACTTGATACTGAAGTTTTCTCCTGTGATTAAGAACTTCTTGCAGGGGTGAAAGGCAATATTATCTACACAAAGAGAAAGCAGTTTTATTGAGTGAATCTGTCAGTCACAGATTCAGTGCTGGCGAGTCACAGACCCCCATATCTTACGCTTCCCTATTGTAGTAAACCATATAAAAACAATCTAAGCCTTTTAATAAAGCCTCAACAGTGTCGTTAATGTAGTAAAATGTGATATGTGGGCTTGTTGAAGAACACAAAGCAACTGAAATCGCATGCAGCACCTTTAAATGCAGTGAGAGTTTAATTAAAATGGACACATTTGGATACATTCATGGAATATGACGATTGTTGTGGAACGCTACAGTTGAAACCTCTGGAGATATTTTCAGCTTCTTCAGCTCTTGATCTGAAGAACGTGGCCCTGAGCTTTAAGTCTGAGTGATTCCCCACTGACCTGCTTCCTTTGTCATGTGTTGAATAAACTGCTTCTTAGCCTTATTTTATTACCGACTTACAGAAAAAGGCAGAAGCCTCTGGTGTTCCTGACGACCTGCTGGTAATTTTAGCATAAGGTGGCTGGCGCTTGCTTTCTTTTCCTTACCCACATTCTCTCTGTGGCTTTGTCCCGGTATTACTTATCCCCATGCAAGCTCTCTAAATTAAAGCCGAGCTTTGCTTTGCTTTATGTCTCGGGCTGATTAACAAGTTCTTGTTCAAACAAGCATTGAGTTTCACTGCTATGTAGGCAAAAAAACCTATTCCTTCTCTAAAGAAACAGACATATTTGCACAACTGCATCTGGTAAAGAGGGATATGAAGAGATGAGGACAGGCAAGATCATGCCACGCTGTGTGGCTGGAGGGCAGCTGAGACCTCCCTCCCCTTAATGTCAAAGAACACTGAACAGAGCACCAACCTCAGAAACATAATCAAATCGGCCTGTTGTATGTCGTTCCTTGTGCCACATCGCCATGGAGATGGTCTCTTAAAAACCCATGTGATGTAGCGATGCAGAGTCGGCAGTGTGGGTAAACGGAGCCAGACACAATCGGCCTTTAAGCTCTGAATCACTCCTCTTGAAAAACCGAGTAATTTCAGCTATAATAAAATTGGGAGATCTGCTATAGAGAGCTTGTGCGGATTGTGTCATTTTAGATCCGAGTAAACTGTGCTGAGGAAAGCAGAACTTCAAAATAGGTAAGTGTTGCGTTGCGCCGAGTTATACGTTGTTATTTTAAAGAAAAGATTGGCGTTCTTTATTTACAAAGGGATGTGTTGACTTTTGATTTGATGGATTTTTAGACCTTTAGTTATTGTTGAAGTAAAATATTTAGTTTTCACATAAGTGTGTCTGTATCAGTGATGTTCTTACAGAGCATGAGCTCACTTGTCAGAAATGTTTTCACTGGAAAGAGAAACTGTGTGCTGACAGCTTTTATGGACGTGCCAACAAGCTGCAATTATTCTTTTAAATGAAGTAAAAGATCGCTCCAAAACTGAGGTGAAGAAATCATCTTGATGCTGTTGTCATAACACGAATCTGAACTATAGTCACAACAGATCGTCTGTACCTGTCGGGGTTCATAATATTGCTTGGTGGCAAATAGCCTGTTTGGGTCTCAGAAAAAACGGTAGCCGAGCGCGCAGGAAAGAATTTTAATCCCTCACTCTTATTTGAAGTGACATTTGATTCGGTCCAGACCTGACTTACACTCCAGGCAAAAGCATTTCATCCAGCATTCACTAATCATTAGTCGAATGGAAAGGACAGCTCGTATTGACACAGAGAAGCAGTAAAATACCAGCAAAATGTCACTGGAAATACGCTTCACATTCAGAGTAACCTGTTCAATAGGTTTGATTCCATTGACATTTGTTTTTTATTTTGTTTCTATGTGTATTTGTAAACTGAATCAATAGCATGTGAATTGTGTTATACGGTCACCTGTGAGATTGCATTAAACGTGTGCTGAAACAGGCAGTTTGAACTCCACAGATTCTCTGTATGCTTGCTGCGTGTTCATGTCATAATGTTTGTGTTGCATTATCTCCTGCAGAGTTCTGTGCATGACGGCTGGTGAGCTGGACAGATTCAGCACGTTTTCAGAAGGCGTTTTGTTAAATAAGCAGTTAACGTTTCGTGTTTTCAGCTGTCTTGTTTTTGTTGTGTGTTCATGTTGGGTCATTTAGACAGTAATTGTTTAGAGATGAATCAAGACATGAGACACGACCAAGAGATGCTAGCAGACCTATTTCAACCATCACATCTATGTGAGTAAATACTGCCTGTGAATGATGGAACTGAATCATGGTATTAGCTTGGCTAACAATACATTTAGCCAGTGGCAGTTTTGATGAACTAATTTGACTGCAACTCGTGACTGTGTTGACCGATAGTCCTTGCATAACCTCAATGACTGACCCAGCTTCTGCCTTGTTTTTTTTTTACACTGTCTTTGGGCTGTTCCAAACACAGTCCACACAAGTGCACTCAGAAGTGGCACGGAAGCATTGCTATATTGGCACAACTAAAAGACTTGATTTTTTTTTTTTAAAGGACTGTTAGCATTGTACAAATGAAGCTGTTAGTGGTGCTTTGCTTTGACTTGAAGTAAATCAGCAGTACCCAAAGATTATCTTAAGACCCTCCACAAAATGTGGAAAGTGATGCCGGATCTTTCCTGGAACTTCCTTAAATCCATATTTTAATTTAATACATTTACATTTATGCATTTGGACATTTTTATCCAAAGTTACTTACAGTGCATTCAAGTTATACATTTTATCGGTATTCGATCCCTCAGAATCGAACCCACAAGCTTTGCGCCTCTAACGCAGTGATCTACAAACTGAACACTTGAATAATCAACCTGTAGTTTCACTGTAGTCTTTAACTACAGTGTGCGATTGTATAATCATCACGTTATCTTCATTACTAATGTGTCTTGCCTTTATTTTGTACCAGTACATGTTATGTTGTCAGTTCACATCATGTGCTGGGAGTCTTCAGTCGCCCACAGTTCTGCTTGATCGCTCTAAATGGCAGTCTGTGATGGCAATTGCCGTCTGTGTATTTTGGTGCCTTTAATCTTGCACAACACGGCCGTTCTGCTCTGCTGCCATAGCGACACCGCGCCATGAAACAACAGTGACGGACAGCTAGCTCTTATCTTCCAGAATGCAGTGTGTGAAAGAGTGGGATTGTGGGATACATCCCTGGCACAGGCCGGTTTTAGATGTTTCCATTCTCCCCTTCTGATGATCATAGCAGGCCTGCTCTAGCATTAGCGCTCATGCTATAGTGAAGCTGTAAGCGTTCACTCAGTCACAGGTCATTTCACACCTAGTTCTCAATAAACTGAGCCCTGCAGATACACAGTTCTCGTCTTCTGTGTCATGAATGCCTGTGGAATTAGACCAGTCATGTTTGTATCCTTGTTTATGCGCAAATATGCCTCTGTTTGATTGGCCCTCTCTCTCTCTCTCTCTCTCTCCTCATGTAGGTGGGAAACACTCGTGTGGAGCTCACTCTCTCTGAGCTGCAGGAGATGGCCAGTCGTCAGCAACAGCAAATTGAGGCCCAGCAACAGATGCTTGTCGCTAAGGTAACCCGCTCAGATGTGTCCTT
>JAZGTI010005566.1:0-25183 GCA_036877585.1 Botia kubotai
GAGTAAGTTATTAGGATTTAACATAGTTAGAATATTTATGCGGAACTCTGAAACATTTCATTGCTTCATTTGTGAGTGCAAACGCTGTACAATATTACGTTTAAATGATTTGTACAAACATCTACAAAGGTCTCTTGAACGACGAACACACATTGTTCTAAATGTCATTGTCAGTTGTTTGTGATTATGGTGTGTGAATGATGTTTCTTACTGGAAAATGTAGTCCACATGAAGCACCCTCTACTGTCTCTACTGTCTCTGACTCATTTGTGTGCTGCAGTTTCAGCCCCACATGCACACTTCAGACTCCTGGAGACTACACCTGTGACCAGTGTCAGCTGGGATACGCTGGAGCCAAGTGTGAGAGGTGCGGAACCGCCTCCTTCATGAGGAGCAAACGCTCAGAGTCATAATCTATGCTGAACCATTACGAACTCTTGTCTCCTCTTCAGGTGTGCTAACGGTTACTATGGTGACCCGACGGTACCTGGGCAGCTGTGTTCCATGTGTGAGTGTAACGGAAACGTGGACCCCGCAGAACCGGGTCACTGTGACGCCCTGACAGGCGAGTGTCTGAAATGTTTGGGTAATTCATCGGGTCGACACTGCGAGCGCTGTCAGGATGGTTTCTACGGCGACGCCGTGACGGAGAAGAACTGCCGGGGTGAGTTTGATAAACTCTTGTAAATGATAGATAAAAACTTTGTGTTTGATCATATGTAGTTTTTCACACTGAGCTGTAGTGACATCTAGAGGACAAATGCGACACTGACTCTCTGAATCTGTTTGTTTATGTGTCTGTAGACTGTGGCTGCTATGGTAACGGCTCGCTGTCCTCCATGTGTAATATAATCACTGGTGAGTGTGACTGTAAACCCAGCGTGGTGGGACGGACCTGCGATCGCTGTCAGGTACATCTGATTAGATCTTTATGGTTCCACCAAGTATGTAGAACTTCCTTAAGGAGACTTCAGTTAAATGCATGTGTAGAGATAGTGATGGATGATCGTGTTTCAGGAGGGATATCACGGCATCAACAGCAAAGAGGGCTGCAGACCGTGTGACTGTAACCAATCAGGGTCTCTGTCTGCATCATGTGACGAGGAGGGGCGGTGCCAGTGTATCGCTGGAGTGACGGGCGACAAGTGCGACCGCTGTCAGCACGGATACTATGACTTCAAAGAGAACGGCTGCACACGTAAGAGCAGTCAATCAATATAAATAGCACGTCTATTTTTTTATATATATATTGTGAAACAGATTTGTTTCTATTGATTTCTAGATGTTTGTTAATACCGTCCGTTGTGATTCATATTCATTTGGATGAAGTTGTTTTGTCATTTGAAATGTTGAGGCTAGCCCATGTAATCTCATGCACGTCTGCGTCTGCTCTAGCGTGCGACTGCGCACACACACACGGCAACTGTGACGCAGAGACGGGCGAGTGTATCTGCCCTCCCCACACACACGGGCTGAAGTGTGAGGCGTGTGAGGAGGATCATTGGGGTCATGACCCCGTGTCCGGCTGTACGGTATGACCGCTGATGTTTCCATCTTGTACTGTGGTATCGTCACACTAGTGTTGTGTGTGTTAAATCTCTCTCTGTCCCTCTGTAGGCGTGTAACTGCAGCCTTATGGGCTCGGTTTCATCTCAGTGTGATCTCCTGTCGGGTCAGTGTGCGTGTAAACCGCACTTCTCCGGTCTACACTGCGACCGTTGCGCGCTAGGCTACAAAAACTTCCCAGAATGCACCGCCTGCAACTGTAACCCCAACGGCACGCGTGCGGAGTTCTGTGATTGGACGCTGGGAGTGTGTGGGTGTGAAGACCACGGCCGGTGTTCCTGCAAGGTGAGAAGTTCCGCTGATGTTCAGGTGTGTGTGTGTTATGATTTCTGTTGTGTTATAAATCTCAGTGAATTATCTTCTGTGTGTCTCTCAGGATAACGTTGGTGGTGCCGGCTGTGATGAGTGCTTGAATGGAACGTTCGGCCTGTTGGGTCAGAACCCGTCCGGCTGCAGTACCTGCTTCTGCTTTGGTGTATCCAGCGTGTGTGAGGAGATGAGCGGGCTGGTGCGAGTGCCGGTGAGCAGCGACGCGCATCACACCAGAACTTACGCCGACATCTTGTGCTTTCCAAGCTAGCTTGCTATTGCTAGCCTCTCTGAAATGGCCTACATTATTTGTTAATAATACTCATGTTACGTTTATAGTTTTTCTCATTTGAATAATGCTTGTGTCGATTTTATGTGCTGTATTTATGAAATGTCTCTGTGTGCTTTAGATCACTCTGGGCTCTGGTACAGCTCTGCATGTAGTGTCTCAGAGTGACCTGCAGGGGACGCTGGAGGGAGTTTATCACACTGATCAAGAGATAATGTTAGACGCGTCTCAGATCCACAGTCTGTCTGTTCTCACCGGGCCATATTACTGGAAACTCCCTCAACAGTACCATGGAAACAAGGTGAAACACCCAGCAGAAATGATGACATTGATGTCCGTCTATGATGATGACATTGAATCCCTCATGATTCAATGATGTGTTGTATAGATTAGTTTTCAATAAGTACATGTAAATAAAGCTTTATTGATTATGTATTTTGCTCATGTTTTTGTGTATTGTTATAAGCAATACATAAAGTAAATGTTGCCCCATGTTGTTCTCAACAATTTTAGGTTGTGAGAACATTTGTCTAACGTTTCCATTAAGAAACAAAAATGTTAAAAATGGTATTTTGAATGTTCTAGGAACGTTCCCCGTCAGCTGGGGTGTGATTATTAAATTAGACAATTTATGTCTTTGTAGCTTAGCAGGTTATTTGTTTGTTGTTTTGTGTTCTTTAGTCTGAGATGTGATGTTTTCTGCTCTCACAGCTGTTGTCTTACGGAGGAAAGCTCTCGTATACAGTCACCTTCTTTGCTCAAGAGAACGTCGGGCTGGCCAATCAGGAGCCTCAGGTTCTGATGAGGGGTGGACACCTCAGGAAATTGGCCATTTACACCGACGTTCCAGCTCCGGCGAATGGTGTCCGCACCAGACAGGAGGTTCCTCTGACGGAGGTGAGAACCTGCAGATCACAAGTGTTGCATCTCAGAGGCTGTGTGTGTGTTGTATGAACTCTATTCTTGTGTTCTCTGTGAGCAGCACAAGTGGAAGTATTTCAACTCGGTGTCTGAGAGCGCCGTGAGTCACACAGACTTTCTGTCCGTTCTGAGTAATGTGGAATACATCATCATCAAAGCCTCTTACGGCACCGGACTGCAGCAGAGCAGGTGTGTGTGTGTGTGTTTGCTTATACATTTTGTGACCAATAGTCAGCAAAACCCATCAAATTTAAGCAAAACCTTCTTTTGGGGGGCGTCCTCATTTATAAAAACGCTTTAAAGTACAGAAAATGAACATGCCGAAAGTTTTTTGTTAGGGTAAGAGTGTGGGTTAGGTGTTTATAACTAGTCGTGTATATAAGAACAACAGATGTTATAAGTATAGATAAGTAAATGTGTGTGTTTATATCTATATAATAGCTGTAAATATACGGTTATAGGTCAGCCTGAGGTAAACAGGGTCAGTTTTGACCTTGTCATTACTGTTTTGGGTGTGTCTCTAGGATCTCTAATATCTCCATGGAAACGGCAGTAGAAGCAGAAGTGTATGATGGTGGTGAGGTGGCGCGACTCATCGAGTCGTGCGAGTGTCCGCTGGGATACGCTGGGCTCTCGTGTCAGGTGAGAATGTCTCCTTACTGTCTCCTCTCTGTCTCATCACCTGCACAAACATCTTTTATTACTGTAAACAAATCAGAATGTTCAGTTGTCTTTTATCCAAATGATTTGAACATTTTCTAATAAATAACTAGAATATCACTGGAGTTCGAAGTCATGGTTTGATGTTTTTACCCATAATGCTGTGCGCTGCAGGAATGCGCTCCGGGATATTACCGTCAGCCGGTGTCAGAACTCAATCTGAGGGGCAGAAACAGGCCCATCATCCAGCCCTGCGTCCCCTGCCAGTGTAACCAACACAGCCTGTCATGTGACCCGGACACAGGCAAATGTCTGGTGAGAAAATTAACCCCAGTTAACTGAAACATCAGCACACTGAGCAATGTAGATTTTAGATTGCTTCTTAATTTAATTTAATAATAATGAAAACAGACTTCAGCTGTTTCCAGATCAGCAAACTGACTGTCTTTTGTTGTCTGCTGTGAATTAGGGATGTCAACACAACACCATGGGAGAACACTGCCATGTGTGCGCCCCAGGGTATTATGGGAAGGTGGAGGGGTCCATCAGTGACTGCTCGCTGTGTGCCTGTCCACTGAGAGGTCAAAGGTGAGGAGGCACTACAGCAATATAAAGACCTCACTGTATTATCAGCTGCTCTGAATGTTTTTGTTCTGTTAGCATAATGAATCACACAGATCACACACTGTTGTTTAAAATGATGATTGTCAGTTGAATTAGAGCAAATGAGATACAGAAAAAGCTCTTTTGACAGTTTAAAGCCGTCAAACCGTTAAAGACCGTTAAAGTCAGCGGACGCAATTTTTTCCAGAAACATGTGTTGTTATGCTGGTTGAAAGTCTCTTTACATCCTGATAGCAATCACTAAGTGCTCTAAATATATTTATATTAATATATATCTTCTGCAGCAGAAGATGCAGGACTATAAAATGTTCATCCAATCATTGCATTCGGTCCGAATACAATGATAGGATGTCCTACTTGCCTGTCAAACTATGTGTGTGTTCATGTGTTGGAGGAGGCGTGGCTTCGGAGAGCACTCTGAAGAGATCTTATGCTTTCAAAGCTAGCTTGCTACTGCTAATTTCTCAGAAATTGCAAACCCACCTTTAATGAATGTTTGTGTGTGTCTGTAGTTTTAGCTCGACGTGTGTGCTGGAGGGTGCTGGTGATTTCCGCTGTGATCGCTGTGAGCCGGGTTATGAGGGGCGTTACTGTGAGAGGTGAGGGCATGTGTCATAACAAACACACACACACACACAAACACCATACAATATCACATACAATATTCCCTGTGTCTTTCAGGTGCTCGGTGGGTTACTATGGTAACCCGTCTGCGCCAGGTGGGCGGTGCCAGGCATGTCAGTGCAGCGAGGCGGGGTCAGTGCATGGCGTGTGTGACGGACACACGGGGAAGTGCGAGTGTAAGGTTGGGGTCAGAGGTCATCTGTGTGACAAGTGTGAGGAGAGACACGTGCTCATAAGTGAACAGTGTGTGTGTAAGTGACCTTAGTGTTCATTCTACAGTCCCGCCAGCTACTTCCTGTTTGTCTGTGGATGAGAAATGAGGCGTTGTGTTTCTCCTGCAGCCTGTGATGACGACTGTACCGGAGTTCTGCTGGACGATTTGGATGCTTTGGACGGATCCATCGCTTCTCTGAACCTGACCGGTGTCATTCTCGCCCCCTACAGTCAACTGTTGACCCTGGAGAATCAAACTAGAGAGGTCAAGGTGTGTGTCGTGACCTAACGATCGCCGTTTTACATCAGTTTCGGGCTTCACTACTTCAGAATACAGTCCTATAGATTTTAAAAGGCAGCATCATTTTGTTGTCTATTTGAAACAATCTATTAGGGGCGGTGCTGAATAGGTAGGCAGCATACCTCACTAAGGAGTGAGGAATCTCATGAGAGTTCAGAACAGACCCTAACAGTTTTTAAAGTCTCTAAATTGAATGAACATGAAAGTTTAATTAATTGCATGTTATGTATAAATTAAGTTATAATTAACTGTTACAGAGTTTGATGTCATGGGAGCAGAAGCCGGGTTATCAGCTGACCATAGGAGAGCAAAACCTGCTCAACATAAGCCAACAAATCACTGATCTACAGCAGCAGGTACCACTCCCATCCTCACTGTATCCATGACAACAGCCTGCTGATGCTGTGATGTCATTGGGTGATTGTGTGTTTCTTCATCTGTAGGTTGACAGTGTGTTAGCTCACAGCGATGATGTTGTGCTGAGGTCAGAGAAGAGATTCTCTCAGGGGAGAGAGATACTGGACGATATCAACAGTATTAATTCTGACATTCAAAGTGAGAATGACTTCATTAGTTATACAGGCAAAATTCTCTTTTTATAAACAGAATTACTTATATTTCATTGGCTGCTGTATAAATCAGTGATCTCTGATTGGTTCAGGCCTGATGAAGCAGGTGGGTTCTTTGAATGAGACGATGGATGAGTTTCTGGATGAGATGAACAGCACTTACCTGCTGCAGGAGACGAGCACCACGCTGGAGAAGATGAGAGTGACTAATCTGACACACTGCGGCCTGACTGCACAGGAAGAACACAGGCATGAAACTCTGATCATCAACAATCAACATAATTAATCATTATCAGTCAACATAAGCAGCTTAATCATAATGATCATAATTATCTTGATCAACATATTCAGTGTAAACAGTCAGCTTAATCAGTCATCAAACTCCATCATCAGTCAGTATAATCAATCAACATAATCATTATAATCAATCATTCTGATAATCAGTGTATTCAGTCATTCTAATGATCATAATCAATTATAGATGTCTTCTCAGTTTAGATGCATTGATCTGTGTCGGGAGCTATAAGCTGATGTTCAATATTGATTCTGGTTTATTTATGCAGTTCTGCGCTAGTGGTTCTTCAGAGCATTCGAGACGAGATCTCACAGATCCAAAGTCTCACCCAGGTCAAACTGGAGAACATCTCCACAACGCTCACCAGACACAACCAGCAGCTCCTCGAGGCCCAGGAGGCCCTCCACACAGCAGAGAGGCACAGCAACCACACAGAAGATCTGCTGAAGAACACCCAGAAGAACCTAGAAGACTTCACGGTGAGTCATCTCGCTTGAGATTCGAGGTTTGTGATTGGCTGGGCGGATGGATGCGCTGAAAACTCCACATCTAAAATGTTGCAGATCTCCTGGAACAACGTCAGCCATCTGAACCAGGAAGTGGAAGCACAAGTGCAAGAGGCCCAAGAGCTGCTCACCGATGCCCTCAATGTAGCAGAGGACCTGAGCAACGCAACAGCTGTAAGTGTGTACACACTGTCTGAAGCTTATTTACTGTGAACACTCACCTGCCGGATTTGACCTGTGACCTAGTGTTCATCAGGTGATGTTAGTGTATAACCCCAACAGTGTTTAACTGTGTCTTGTTTGTTTGTTTGTTTGTTTGTTTGTTTGTTCGATGGTCTCTGTAGAACCTGGAGCAGATGAAGAATAACATGGAGATGTTGAGTCCATCTCTCAGGAAGCATGTGGACTCATTGGTGATGGAGTTGACCAGTAGAGACGCCCTCCAGCTGGTGTACAGAGCAGAAGATCATGCTCAATCCCTCAGTAAAGAGGCTCAGAGCCTCAACAGGTGTGAGAGAACATCTCGTATCTCATTTCTCTTGATGTGTCTTTCATTCATGACAGAAATGACCCGGTACTGAGTGTATAATCACTGACAAACTGAGTAACTCAACAGAGTCAGACTGTAAAATGATGGGATGTGTTTCTTGTGTGTGGTCAGTTCTCTGTCTGAGGTGAGGTCTGCATCACTGAATGTCACCAGCGCTGCACAGAGCAGCAGCAATGTCAGAGCTAACATACTACTGGCAGAAGATCTGGCCCGTGCAGCCAATCAAAGTGCAGGCTCCGCCCTCAATCTGGTAAGGGAACCAATGAAAATTGCCCAGTGTATTGGTGAGAATAGTTTTTAATGGTTCTTTAATAGTGTTTAATCCCACTCTGTCTGTCTGTCTGTCTGTTTCTCTCTGTCTGTCTGTAAGACCTCAGAGTCTGAAAACTCGGTGACTGATCAGGGACAGGCGATACGTCGCATGAGCGCTGAGATTCTGGATGGCTGCGGATCTTTAAAGAACCAAACAGACGGTCAGCACAACACCTCTAAAAGTTCTCTCAAAATGATCAAAAAAGCTCTTGCAGTAATGTTTATAGAGCGTTTTTAAACATCACGTATCATATATAACTAAAAAACTAAACTAAACATAACAAAAAAATTTTGAATACCGTTCTTATAACCAACTAGTAACATTAATACAATATTAGACCATTTAGAATACCATTTCTAACATTTTGTTACTTAATGGAAACGTTCTTAAAAACTAAAATTGTTAGCTGTGGGTGTGACACACTCGTCACACACTCGTCACACACTCGTCACACACTCGTCACACACTCGTCACAATAAGACAGATATGTGTACAGATTGGCAGCACAACATGTTAATATGAATGTTAATTGTTTTTTGATCATGTGTGTTAGGGCTGGTGTTCAACACCAGTGCAGTAACCAGCAGATTGAGTTTGACCAGAACAAAAGTCCAGAACTTCACGCAGCTGCTCCCAGATGCCCTAAACCTCTTACGAAATCTTTCTACTGGTGAGAAATCTCTGTCTGTCTGAGCTGGTCATGTAGATCTACCAGTAGAGCAACATTATGGGGTTAAAACACGCACACACTTGTGTGACTAAACCTCAAATGGTCTGTGAGTTGCTTTAAATCTTCTTTGGAAAACAACCAAATGCATAAATGTACATCTCTCTCTCTCTCTCTCTCTCTCTCTCTCTCTCTCAGACAGCAAAGATGATATTCTAGAAGCGAAACAGCAGGCGGAAGCAGCCAATGCGTCTTTACAGAAAACTCTAGAACGTTTGGAAGATTATCACATAAAGCTGAAGGAGTCGTGGTCTGCTGTCCAGTCAGCTAACACCAGTGCCTGGAGCACAAGTGACCTGGTGGAGGATTCAGAGGAGACCGGTGAGTTCAAGTGATTGATGTATGCTTCGGTGTCAGTTGTGATCCGTTGTGAGTCGTGATTGTGGATTTACACTGAGGACACTGAATTGGTTGCCAAGCAACACATCAGGCTCATAACCGTCTCACCCTCAGCACAAACAGCCAGATCCAAGCTGACGGAGGTCCACCTGCATGCCGAGAGGCTCTTCGAGCGACTGAAACCCCTGCAGACGCTGGGCGAGAATCTGAGCAGAAACCTGTCCGAGATCAGAGAGCTCATCAGCCAGGCCCGGAAACAGGCCGCATCAGTGAGTGACAGAACACCATCAGAACCTCTGTAGAAACATGACAGCAGAAGCACTGATGTACACGCTCTGTCTCTGCCGCAGATTAAAGTGGCGGTTTCTGCTGATCGGGACTGTGTCCGGGCCTACAGACCTGAAGTGAAATCCAGCAACTTCAACACACTCACCCTGACTGTGAAGACCACAGAACCAGACAACCTGCTGTTCTATATGGGTAGCAGCCTGAGTGTAAGGGAACGTTCTTATAACGTATAACGTTCTGCAAAAGTTTGGTAAAAGTTTAAAAAGACATTTTTCAGTAACGTTAGCAGAATGTTTTTTAAAGTTAAGTATGCATTTCAGGAGGATTTTATGGCTTTGGAAATGCGTCATGGGAAAGTGTCGTTCCTGTGGGATGCGGGTTCTGGATTCACACGACTGGAACATCCATATGTTCACATCAACAATGACAAGTGGCACAGAATCAACGCGACCCGGTACGAGATTCACAGCTTTAATCTTTAAAAGACTCATGTCTGTCTCGTTTACTGTAATCTTTACTTCTGACTGTTCGTCCAGATCTCTATATCTGTTTTATCTGTAATTTGGTTCATATAAACTGTTCCTCTCCCGGTCTGCAGCTTTGGGAGACACGGAACTCTCACTGTTCAGCAGACAGACTCCGATCCTCTGCCCACGGTGAAGACCACTGCTTCTGGACCTTCTACGGTTATGGACATCAACAAATCCACCTGGGTGTTTGTGGGAGGTCTGGGTGGACAGGTGAAGGTGAGCAGATCGTCTGGCTGGTGAGGAACTCTGGAGCGTCTCTGTTCTGTCTCTTTAAATTCATTCTGCGTGTCTGCAGAAATCTGCAGCTGTGAAGACGACCCATTTTAAAGGATGTTTGGGTGAAGCTTCACTCAACGAGAACAACATTGGGCTGTGGAACTATGCTGAGAGACAGGGACAGTGTGGGGGCTGTTTCATGAGGTTTGAGTCAAACGCATCATCTTATTCTGAACACTTTTATTTTCATTTATTTAATTCGCAGATGCTCTCAGAAAATGCTTTCAGAACACAAAGCCATAATGGTCAAAAGCTGTGTTGCAATCAGACAGGAAGGGTCTGATTTTCCTGATGTTGTAGGTTCAGATCAGATACAGAGATCTAAATAAACGCTCGCTCTCTCCTCTCACTCTTGTGCAGCCTCCGGACAGAAGACACATCCTTCCACTTTGATGGCAGTGGATACTCTGTGCTGGAGAAGTCTCTCCGCTCCACATCCACCAGCGTCGTCATGTTCTTCAGAACTCTGTCTCCAAACGGCCTGCTGCTCTATCTGGCATCCAACGGCACAGTAAGATCACCTGGAATTACAGCTGCACCATATTGAGGAGAAATGAGATTGTTTAATGCAGTGTACATGATGATGCTTTAGGATTATAAAATCACAAAAAAATATACATATATCACATTATTTCTGGGAAAGGCACACATTCCCACTAACATTTGCATGCTAAACTCTCTGCATGTACCTGAAATTTTGACTCTGCATAACTTTTGAATTATTAAAATAATGTAGTAACTGCAAATCATGGTGATATGCATGTGTGCAATATTTCAATAATTATGAGATCTTGCAGCCCTACTTATTTTTGTCACAGTTGCGTGTGTGTTAGTCTGTGTAGTCACAAGTTCTTTTGTTTGTGCAGAGAGACTTCTTATCCATCGAGCTGGTTGAAGGGAAAGTTCGTTTGACCTTTGAACTGGGTTCTGGAGTTCTCACCCTGACCTCAAACAAAACATACAACACAGGCACCTGGTTCCGCATCGCCCTGCAGAGGAACAAGCGCAAAGGTGAGTTCTAGACTTTAGCTCTTGTGGGATCTAATGATTTTTTTTGTTAAAAGCTGCAATTTGTAACTTGTTTGAGCAAGTACATGCCAGATCAGGGTCCAAAACAGTCTCCTTATCTTGCCCTGATTCACAACAGTAAGTCATATAATAATGATTTATCATTTGAACTGTGGACTCTGTCAGATTTTGCTGGGAAATATCAGTTTGGCTTCATTTGACTTCAACATAGGTAATGAAAAATACATAAAGTAACCTGCAATTTTGTGTTCAAACAGAGATGGCAGTAGAGAGACAAAAGTCACAGATTGCAGCTTTACTGTTTTCATGAATTCATGCTCACGTCTGGTTAATAGTTTTTCATTTGTTAATGTTAAGTTAACAGTGTAATCTGGTCTGAGTGTGTAATACGCGTCTGTCTGCAGGTCATTTATCCGTGATGACTGCTGATAACCCTTCAGAGCGTGAGGTCATGGAGGCGGAGTCACCGGGCTCCGCCTCTGACCTCAATCGCTCCGACCTCGATCCCATTTACATCGGAGGCCTTCCTGCCTCTCGACCAATCAGGTGAGTTCCACATGCATCTCTCAGGCTGCTGAAAAGACGAGTCTCTTTTTGAAGCTCAGCGTGTGAATTAATGTCCTCAGGAGGCAGGTGGTCGCGCGCTCGTTTGTCGGCTGTATGAGGAACGTTGAAATCGCTCGTACGAACTTTGACCTGCTCAGAGAGTCTTACGGGGTGAAGAAAGGATGCGTGCTGAAGGTAAAACACAGCGTCCCGCACCTACACCTGTTTCTCCAGCAGGGGGCGCCAGAGTCTCATTGTGTTTAGAGGGAATTCGTTTAAATTGGCGTAAAACACTGATGTTCACCGCATGATGGCGACTGTGTGAAATGTTCTTGAGCTCCTCAGAGGAGCAGGAGCGCTTGGAGATGATTGAATGAGTGGTGTTGTGTGTTCTTCAGCCCATTCGCAGTGTGTCTGTGTTTGGTGGAGGTTTTCTGGAGATGCCTGCTCTTCTCGTGGGCTCTCACACAGAGATCATGACCACCTTCTCCAGTAGACACGACAGCGGGGTTCTTCTGGCTGGATTCAGTGGAAGTGCAGGTCGCTCACGACGACAGACGCAGCAGGTCAGCGCTGCAGCACCTGAAATCATCACCAGCATGCTCCTGCTTTCAGTGTTTCTCATTCTGTCTCTCTGTTTCTCATCAGTCGCTCCTGACGGTGACGCTCGTGTCTGGCTGGGTGGAGGTGCGAGTGGGCATGACAGAGGGCGCCGGCATAAACAAAGCTGTCGTCAAATCCCGAAACGGCTCGTTTAGTGACGGGCGGGAACATTCGCTCATACTGCAGAGAAACAAACGGTGTGGGACAGTAAAAACGCTTGATATAGAAATATATTGATATATGTTGATATAGAAACTTTTATCCATTCGCTACAGCGTTCCTAAATCTGCGATCTGTAATGTTAATGTTTGGTTACAAATAAACTCATCTGTGTGTTTTGAATTCAGGACCATCACAGTGTTTGTGGATGAGGAGAACCAGGCCACGGTGAAGCTGGGCTCTTCTTCAGATAAAGCTCTAGCTCTGGGGCAGCTGTATATCGGAGGTGTGCCTGCAGGGAAGAGCAGCTCTGGGCTGGACTCCACACGCTCGTTCTACGGCTGTATCAGAAACCTGGCAGTGGATGGAATGTGAGTGATGCTCATCTACAGCACACACACACGCAGGCAGGAACAGAGTCGTTCACTAACACGTTTCCATGCACCAGGCTCCTGGATCTGTCGTCTGCGCTGCGGTATGAGAGCGTGGACATGGACAGCTGTTTACTGCAGGAGAGAGCCAGACGCGTGCTGTTGCCTGACGATGTGGAGGCAGAGCCGACCCTTGACCCCGCTGCACAACCTCTGACCCCAACAGAGCTGAGCGCGCTCACAGCGGACAACACGAGTGTAAGAACACACACTAATGCAGCTTTTTGCCAATATAATTAGAAAATTAGGATGTCCTTCAGGACGACTGACTTTGATCTGGGTCACGGGCTGGAGGACGGGGCGTGAGGAAACATTCATTTGAGCATTGAGAAGCATACAGAGAGTTTGTAGCTATTGTGGCTCTTAAAGCATAATGTTAAATGCGTGAAATAGCGCCACCTACTGAATGTAAACAGATACTGCTGCTGAATAAATCACAGAATTATCACGGGTAGTTTTAACACAATATCAATAATCGTGATTATTAATATCACAGTTCTTGTCATGACCGGTATATTGTGAAACCTGCAGTCACATCAGAGATATATGATGATATTCAGTCAGTGTCTCTACTGTCAGTGAAACTGTCAACAAAACATGAGAAACATTCGAATGTTCTTCCTCATGCTTGTAGTTTGACGAGTTAATGTCAGGAAATATTCCACATATGTGAGACCACATGATGTTTTCACGTCTAGATTCTTTTCGAAATAAAAATCTAGCAGTCACGCAAGTAACAGATGTTTTATTCAGGTACTTTAATTACACGCATTATCTCAAAGCATCTTTACACGTGTCTGTGTGTCTTATCTGTCACTTATCAAGAATCATACCCAGTTAACAGTATTAGGTTGTAGGAACGTTTCCCTTACATTTCTGTTAAGTAATCAAAACATTTAAAAAGGTATTTTGAAAGTTCTAAGAACATTCAAAATGTCCTGTTTTGGACGTTGTATTGACATTATTGCTTGGTCATAAGTGTTATCCAAACATTTTTTAATTCTGTAACATTTTTAAAACGTTACTGCCAGTACCATTTCATAACCATAACTTTGAGAACGATTAGACAACTTTTAGAGAATGTTCCCTGTTAGCTGGGTCATCTGATCCTCAACTCAAAGCATGTATTATGCTGTTCTTTGTCATTCACTTATGGTTGTTTTAGCTGTTGTATTTACTGGTATCTGATTGATAGCAGGTGTTACACAGACTCGTGTTTAAAGGTGACATTTGGAAATAAGAGACTGACAGCTGTGTAAATCAACAGTTTTTACACACGTGAACATGTTGTGTTGCATTCTTCACATAGCAAACAGACATCATGTGTTCCTCATCATGATTAGAAGAATGTATGAATGAATGAGTGAATGAATGTGTGTCTCATGCCCTTATATGGTCACTTCTGTTTCTCAGTGTGTTGACATGCAGCACACAGACAGTATCCCAGAATCCCATCAGTTTGGACTGTCTCGACACAGTCACATGATCCTGGCCTTCAAAAACAAGACGGTCAGAACGAGGTAAGTCTGCTGGTGTCCCACTGTCTCACTAACTGGTGCTGAAACGGGTCAAGGAATTAAAACATCTTTTCATATTCTTTCGTTTTTTAACACTCAAGAACGTTAGCAACACATTGGCAACATGGAAACACCCTAGAAACCACCATAAAAATATTCTGTGGTTGTCTGGAATAAGATTATATTTAACTGAAACAAAAACGACATTTCCAGAAATAACCGAAAGAAAAATAGTTTTTAATACATTGATTTTAAATTAACAACGTTATGCAGAGTTTCCCCCATTTACTCATCTGTGTGAACTGAAATATAAAAATAAAATCTAAAATATATTGATAGACTAAAATAAAAAAAGCAAAATTAAAATTAATCACGAAACTAAAATATTAATAATGAAATGAAAATCAATAAAAAATGTAAATGTGTAATAGCTTTGTTGTGGAAGATGAATGAGTTTGTGATGATTGCTGTGGTTTCAGTTTTACAGTGAAGATGTCCCTGCGCACGTTCGCTCACAGTGGCGTTCTGTTCTACATGGCCAACAGCAACCAGCAGGATTACTGTGTCCTTCAGCTGCACAGCGCTCGTCTGATCTTCTCCTGTGATCTGGGCAAAGGGCCCGCCAGCACCACACTGCCCACCCTCATCAACGACGGCCAGTGGCACACCGTCAGTCCCTGCTGCTCCTTTTAACCAATCAGCCTCCCTGTATTTATAACGATGTCATAGCTGCTGAGTTTAACCTGTGTGTATGTGTGTGTGTGTGTGTGCAGGTGAAGACGGAGTTCAGTAAGAAAACTGTGACAGTCAGTGTGGACGGGCTGGACTCTGATCACACACCCACTAAAGGACACACTCTAGACGTG
Source organism: Botia kubotai (assembly GCA_036877585.1). Taxonomy (NCBI): domain Eukaryota; kingdom Metazoa; phylum Chordata; class Actinopteri; order Cypriniformes; family Botiidae; genus Botia; species Botia kubotai. The sequence goes on from JAZGTI010005566.1 coordinate 15,052, forward strand.
GAGGGGAAGTTGTATGTCGGAGGACTTCCTGCAACATACACAGCCAAGAGAATCGGAAATGTAAATGACTTTGTGTTTAAGTTACACCTCACAATAGAGCGTTAAAACACTTAAAAACATTCCCGTAGCTCAACTGGTAGGCCATTGTGTTAGCGGCGCAAAACGTTGTGGGTTTGATTCCCAGTGAGCACACATACCGATCAGATGTGTAGCTGGAATAAACCGTAAGTCACTTTGGATAAAAGTGTCTGCAGTCATGTCCTGAATTATGACACCTTTCTCATTCAGAAGCAGCGTTCATAACCCGGAGATGTTCATAACCCGGAGATGTTCATAACCCGGAGATGTTCATAACCTGGAGATGTTCATAACTTTGATCAAGTGTTAACAGATGGTTTGTGTTGTGTGTGTTCAGGTGACACACAGTCTGGCGGGTTGTGTGCAGAACATGATGTTTAACAGCGTTCTGATGAACCTCAGCAGTCCAGTATCTTCTCACTCTGTGGGTTCCTGCTTCAGAAGAGCTCAGAGCGGAACCTTCTTCAATGGCAGCGGACACGCCGCCTTCAGTGAGACATGCATCACATTCTCTTGTGTTGATTAAACATGGTTGCACTGCACGGTTGCACTTTATTTGCACTGTTGCTGATACAGCCTCTATATCCATCATGTCGCACTATTTCAAATGTTCAAAAATTGATGTTCAAAAATATTTTCAATATTGTCAGATTTGTATGCATACATGTGTACACATGTATTTCCAATTCTCCTTATTCTGTTGTTATTCTGTGTTTATTGTGTAGTAAATTCTCTAGATTGTATTTTTTAATTTATTATTCTTATTTTTTAATCTCAATCTTAATTTTCTAGTCTTCTTTATTTCATTTATTTTAAAGCTGCAATCTGTAACTTTTGGTTAAACATGAACACAAATCAGTTATTGAGGAAGTACATGGCAAATCATTATTCAACACAATCTCCTTATCTCACCCTGATTCACAACAGTACGTTTATAATAATAATTTAGAATTTGAGCTGTCTGGTTGAATTTTATTCTGTAAACAGAGAGAAGATGCAGCTACTATATCACATGTGCGGGTTCTGTAGATGATGCAGTGTTTGTTTCTTGTTCTTACAGCAGTTGTTTACATTAAATTTATTTATTTATATTAAAATAATTTATTTAAATGTTATTTACTGAAAACTGACGATGAAACTGCGTGTGTTTGTTGCTGCAGTGAAGGAGGGGTATAACGTGGGATCAGACGTGACGGTGAGTTTGGAGTTTCGCTCCACGGTTCTGGACGGGGTTCTTCTGGGAATCAGCAGCACTAAAGTGGACGCCATCGGTCTGGAGCTCATGGGTGGACGGGTCAGTGTTGCATGTGTGGTGTGTCGTGTAAACTCTGCTGTTGGATGGATATTAATCATGTTTGTTCTCTTGCAGGTGATGTTTCATGTAAATAACGGTGCAGGTCGCATCACCGCCTCCAGCCGGAGCCGCAGGCCGGTGTGTGACGGACGCTGGCACACCTTAGTGGCCAAAAAACAGAAGCACAGTCTGAGCGTGACTGTAGACGGTGTAACCGTGACGACAGAGAATCCATACTCCTCATCCACCTCAGCTGAGACCAAAAACCCTATCTATGTGGGCGGGTATCCAGGTACTGCCCCATGTTCCTGTCTGGATCCGAATATTTACACCTGTTAGCATGCAATCTGTTAGTTATGCACTGATTTATGTTTAAAAAATCTATGAAAATATTTTTAATATTAAAAAGCTATACCATTACAATATTGGTCAGTAATGACACACAATAAAACTTTAAAACAATAAAATAGTAATATTGTAATCTGATTGGTCGGAGTCAGTACAGTAACTCTGTACTGTATAACAGTAACTGATACTGTACTCTGACTGTACACCAGGAGCGACTCAACACTGTATTTAGAGGATAGGAGGGTATGATCTGCATACACACATTCACAAAGAGCAAGTGAGAGCTTAACTGAGTGAAATGGAGCAGAACTCTGTTCCCCAGAACGTCGGCTAATATTCTGTAAAAGTTATCAAAAATGTTTTGGCAGTAACATTAGTAAAATGTTATTTCCAACATCATATATCATTGGCAGATGTTCAGAGAAGTTGAAATAAAAATGGTATTTCTAAATTGTGAGTGGAATTTAAAAACGTTACAGAATTTGGAAACATTTGACTAACGCTCTTAAAACCTAACAACAAATAATACCACATCTTAAAAACAGACATTCAACATGACATTTTTAACATTCTTGTTACTTTATGGAAATGTTAGGGAAACGTTCTTACAACCACACATTGTTAGCTGTAAAGACGTTGTTTAAATTCAGCTATATTTATGATGTGATGCTGTAGTTAAACAGTGAAAACGACACTGATGATGTTTTTGTGTCCATCACAGCTGATGTGAAGCAGAACTGTCTGACGGTCAGAGAACCGTTCCGCGGCTGCATGCGGAACCTGCGGCTGCAGAAGGCTCACGTCACGGATGCGTTAGACTTCAGCTCGGCGTTTGCTCACCCGCATGTGTTTCCTCACTCCTGCCCCGCTGATGCTGCATAACCTCCAGTTTATACACAATGCTACTCATCTCCGTGTTTTAGTAACTGCAGATTTTAATACGTAATTTTCCGTAACAAACTAACGTTTACATGTGATGATAATGTGTTAGTAAAATGCAGCTGATTTATAAAGTGTTTCTTGTGTTACTGGATGAATTTTCTTTCATTATCTGACACATTCCTGAGCACAAGATACTGAACAATAATGAAAGCAACAGCAAGATTTAAACAAAGAGCGTCGCGGTGTGAACCAGCGACAGACACGCCAGCTCTGAGTCATCTCTTATATAACAATGAATGATTTACACTCGTAATGATGATGTCATCATTTCAGCTTTTTAATTGGATTAGTGTTTCATAATGGCAACCTGTGGCTCACCAACATATTACAACATGGATGAAGGTGTGCGAATTGAATCAGAGCTTTAGTGGTGCACAACATTCAGTGCACTTGGCCAAGCATAAATGACAAGAGTTGTGGACAGGGTTGGCCTTTATATTTATACGTGTTTTGGTTTTCATGAAACTAAGATATGATTACGATCGTACAGATAATGATCTTGAAGAAAAATAACTCTGAGTAAATACCATACAGTTCTGAATCAACCACAGAGCTGCCGTGTTAATGCTTAACATCACTGTACTGATTAACAAACCTCAATATATCAAATCATCTCACGTATTTAGCATTATAAGTGTCATGACCTAAAAAAAAATCAGCAGAACACAAATTCACTTGGCAACATCAGAACAATGTCACTATAAAAAATGAAAGAAACTGGTCCGTCGCACATGCTTAACAAAAAACAGCTTCAAAATACTCAAAACTCAAAGTCCATCCATCTGTAAACTTCACAGCATCACAATGAAGATGATGTATCGGCAGATACAGAGAACATGACGTGCTGTAAGATGCAGGTCACGACCGTTTCCGGCTAAAGGTTCATTAATCGAAACACATTCCATTCATCTTTTGTCCCTTCATTCAGAACTTTTATAATCGCTGTGACTGTGTTAAAGATCGTGCAGCTTGACCATCACTGTATCTGGATCTTTCACATGTGCATAAATCCAGTTGAGATTTGATGATGTTGGCATTAATATTGGCTAGGATTAATTAGAGGTAAAATATTCGTCTGTGCGAGTGAATCTCATGAAAACATGAGATCTGAGGTCTCTTGTTTTTAAGACCATTCAGATTTTTCCATTGTGACATTTTCATAACTTTCCTGTAATACATCTGGATGTTTGTAACTCAATTACTGTAGTTACTGTAAATACCAGTATTACTGTAAAATGCAGTATTTAAACCGTAAAATATACATAAGCAGTGAGAAAGAGATTTTGTGTGATGGGATAGATTTTTGACTGTCATGAAAATGTCACCTGCAAAAGCTCTTTGAAGAGCAGAGGCATCGTTTGCTTTATGCAAAATCTGTTTTTCTTTCTTTGATTTTGGGCTAAAATATGACCTTGACATGTACTCGACAGATTTCATGAGATCCACTTGTGTTTGCCATTGTAAGTTCACATGGCTTCATTACAAACATGCAGCAAATATAAACAATACAAAACTGTCATGATACAGCTGGATAAATTAGTGGTATAAATATATTATATACATGCTCTTTTTACACTCGGTAGTGATGATACATGCTTTCAGGTGAACACACGTTTGGATGTTGTCAGTTCATCGATGACACACAGTTTTGGCACCACACAAACTCAATGACCAGCACTGATTTGCTTCAGTCTCTGTGTCACAAACATCAGCGCGTGTTTCAGGAAACAATACGGCCATTCTGAAGAGATCAAGTGACAAATACTTCTAATTTGAGGAGAGGAATGACGGACGTCTGAGCTGATGTTTGACCTCTGACCTCCAGCGGTCCATCATAAGCAGATGACTCAGGGCTTACAAAGGGTCCATGGAACCTTAGTGACGTCTCTGGGTTCGAGTGAATAGACGATCAGGGTTCCTGAGCAACATGCAGATGTTCTGCTGGGCATCTCAGGTCATTTGTGATTTTAGAACCCATTCGCAATGAGGATTAACCCGGTAAACATCAAGTAAATAAGTGTCTGGATCCAGGCAACGCTCTCCTGGAGTAAACAAAGACATTCATCAGTAATGCTGTACTACAGTAACAACTCTGGAATGTTTGGGGTGGTGACAGTGAGCTGGTGCGGTTGAGTCACATATCTTTTGTTGCCCTAGATTACTGATTCTGTGAACTAGTTAATAAACTAATCCAGACAGTGTCCATTTAAATAGTTGTAGCAACACCTTCTTCGTTAACTGTTATCAGAAGGAAACTGCTGAACGTTAAATAAGTTAACCAGCTGATCATTTGAAGAACAGCAGAGATAGACAGGAACAACTAAGTTAACCAGTGTTTGGAAAACAGCAGAGGTAGACCACACCAGTGTAGAGCTTCCATCATTCTGTGTAATAAATAATGTACTAATAAACTCTTATCAGAAGAGCTTAGTGTGTTTGTGATCAACTCACCGATATTTCCTCCCACCTCGAACAGAAACTGTTTTTGTCTTCGACTGGCGCTGCGTGACGCTCGCCTGAGGAGAAGATTTATTCATTAGCATCAATGCAAACATCTGAGGCTGAATGCTAACGGAGGTCACTGTCAGTCACTCACGAGTTCTCCAGGTCAAAGCGTGCAGTGATGTCTCTGGCCTTCATCTCGCTGTTCAGCTGTATCGCCATGGAGACCTTCGCATGAAGAGGAGCGTGAACTCTGATAAGCCCTTCACGAAGATCAGTGACCTGAAGAAGAGCACCAGAGATAACTGAGTTTCTGGAGATACTTTCAGTTTAAACTCCTGTGAGCTGAAGCAGGTTTAACATTTCTCCTCATGAGCTCTCAGTCATACCTCACTCCTGTCTCGCTCCTTCTCAGTGTTCCACCTCTTCAGTAATCTACGTTTGGTTTTTTCTGAGGTCGGCGTTTTCTTCCCTGTAGCTGCTTCATTCATCTTTCTTACATGAGAGATTAAGAAACAAGGAACCTGAGGACATGAAGAACAGATTTACACTCTCATCTGATGTCACCACAATCTGACATCACAACAACACACTCTGATGTCACCACATTCTGACATCACAACAACACACTCTGATGTCACCACATTCTGACATCACAACAACACACTCTGATGTCACCACATTCTGTCTGACATCACCACACTGAACTGGATTAGTAGGATGTTTTGTATTTTGGCCTGTATCAGTGCTTCCCATATTACAGCTGGAACTTCTGCCTGTCAGTGTGTTAGACACTCACCGACCACAGCAGGTCCTGATAAGTGATTAGCAGCCGGACGAGATGGGCGGCACCCACAGCCCCCTGCATCTCCTCCTGCTTGGCATTCTTCCCATGGAAGATAAAGAGGTTTGGCGCTACGATCATGGAGACGTTCCACAAACTCATTCTGTTCTTCTCCTCAAATGCCACCACCTTTCTGAGGAACTCCAGAAGAGCCTGAACAAACATCAGACCACATGAGGTCCACACAGGGCTTATAATGACCTGTGGGCTGGTTTTATATTACCAGACAATAAACACGGACAACACTGAACACAGGGTCATGTGACTTCTCAGGAAATCAACTTCAGATCTAAATACCCTCATACTGACACGCTGCATTAACCCTGAAAGATCTTTAGTGATTCTCATGTTCTACAGAAGACTGTCAGCCGCCTGTCTAACCTGTTGATCTACTGCACCAGAGAGCCTATTTATTTAAACTATCCACCTGACAGATCACACACACACACACACAGATCACACACACACACGCACACACACACACACACAGATCACACATCTAATATCTAAATGGGAACATTCCATAGACTTTTATAGTTTTTATATTTTAATGTTTTGCCATTATTAAAGAAAAACATTTTTGAATGAGGACACAAAAAGGGTCCTCATAAATCATACTGACATTGTTATACATGTCATTATATACATAAACCACATTTATATGTAAACACATTTATCATCATACCTAAACTCTCCCTATAATTACTGCTCTGCTCCGCTGTGTGTGTGTGTGTGTGTATGTGCGCGCGTGTGTGTGTGTGCGTGTGTAGCACATCCTGCATTATTTACTGCTACAGACATGACTGATTCTCAAGTCATGAGTGTGTTAATGTCACACATGAAGACATTGTAAAGCAGACAGACCTTCAGTGTGTCTCTGTTGGCCTCAGGAAGCAGCATAATGAGCAGATGAAGAGCCTGAATCTGATGTTTACATGACGAGATGTCTGAGAGAGAGAAAATACGCAATATTTTCTGCTTGAAAATCTAGATATTCTCAGGCAGAACTGTATTTTTCTCTTTACAATAAAAATCTGTAATAATAACTGAACATTCTACAGACAGAAAACTAAATATTAAGATCTTCCTGTCTGACTCTCTGCGGCTTGTTCAGATAAAACTGTAAAACTGACAGATTTGATTCTGACAGGATGAGAGGAAACAACATGGACTCACTCTGAACAGCGGTGAATGCCGGCAGGTGTTGTTGTGTCAGCAGAGGATATGGCAACTCACGAATAAACATCTTCAACAGACCCGCAGCATCATTCTGACGGACTTCATCCCAGTCAAAACGATCCTCATAAAACTTCATCTCCAGCTCCTGACGCAAGTGCTGTTGAGATAAACACATTTAACACAGCTGAAGAACACAGATGAAGAACCCAGCAGATGAACCCAGCTGAAGAACACAGCTGAAGAACACAGCTGAAGAACACAGCTAAAGAACCCAGCAGAGGAACACAACAGATGGGTTCTTTTCAGAAAAAGAACAGTAATATAATATTTACTGCATCAGTCACTGCTGGACTTCATGAGTCTGAAGATTCTGTTCTCTTAACAGATCATGAGCAGGACAGACAGTGATGCATGCTGGGAAACACTTTGGGTGTCTGAATTTGAGTTCAACACAAACACAGTTTTTATGCTCTAACTTGATTTGTCCATGTTGAGCTGTTTTCTTCACTCATAATGGATCATTTTAACAGTTAATTAGAGCTGTGAGTGAGCTGGTCAAATCCAGGTCAAATGCTTTATGGATGCGTCACAGCCCAGCTAACAATTTTAGGTTGTGGGAATGTTTCCCTAATGTTTCCATTAAATTACAAAAACACTGAAAATACTATTTTGATACTATTATGTTTTAGGAATGTACTGCAAGATGCTTTAGATAACTTTAAGATAATGTGACAGAATGTTAGCCAAGAGTCTGCAGGAGTCTGATGCAGCTCATGCAGGAGTGTGATGCAGCTCATGCAGGAGTGTGATGCAGCTCATGCAGGAGTCTGATGCAGCTCATGCAGGAGTGTGATGCAGCTCATGCAGGAGTGTGATGCAGCTCATGCAGGAGTGTGATGCAGCTCATGCAGGAGTCTGATCAGGAATGTGAGTTACCTTCACTCTTGACGCTGATCCTGGAACCCTCAGAATTCCTTCTGTCTGTAAACCCGTCTGCTCCAGTTTAGACAACAGCTGTCAACAAACATGTCCAGTTTTTAAATGTTGTATGAACATTACTGCTTGGTTGTTAGAACATTACTCGAACATTTCTTTAATTCTGTAATGTTTTAAAATGTTCCATTAATGACTTCATAACGTTTTTAATAAATACATGCAATGATAAAACAAAGTAAAAAAAAGTTCTACTAATGTTACTGCAAGAATGTTTTTTGATAACTTTGAGAGAACTTTAAGAGAAAGTTAGCCAACATTCTGAGAACGATCTGTGTTAGTTGGGTGTACCATGGTAAAATCTTGGTTTTTGGACACATGGTTATTTTACAGCCGTCAGCTGTTAGAGGCGCAGCTGTCTGTGGTGAAACATGATCGTGTGAGGGTATTTTCACAAGCTTGGGTTGCCCGTATCTGCTGGGGTAGGGGGTGTAAAGTTACTCAACACACTGGACTCCTGCAGTTCTCAAAGAATCTCTTAGTGAGCAGATTATTCTGGTGTATATGAACATTTATTGAAAGCATCTATTTTAATCATGTGACTCTGCAGGACCTTCTCAAACTCCTCCGTGTGGATTTGCTTTTCGACACAGTTTCCAGAGTAAATCTCTTAAGCTGTGGAGCATTGGAGGGGATGGAGTGAAACACTACACGCCTCCCTCGCTCTTCAAGGTCAACAGTGACGTGTAAAACAAAGCAGAGCACTTCTGGTAAACGCCTTTGTTTTGAGAAAAGGCTTCACAACAGCTGAGTGCGGTTATCAGTTTGGGATAATACTGGATCAGACAGCAGCTCCAGCCAAGAGAGGAAATCTCAACCCAGAGAAATGCTGACCAGGAACTTTCCGGAAAGGCCGGCGCTCACAATCTTGATGTGAAACGTTCCACTGTGGAACGATCGGATGCATGTTTCAAACTTACAACCCAACAAGAGAAGAAGAGACACGCACCTTCTTGAAAACAAGAGGAACCCTGGAGCCAGGATATTTCTTTTGGTCGTTCTCCAGCAGTGTAGAGAGTGGAACACCAAATATTCCATTCTCTGTGAAAATATAATAACAGCATTTACAGTCGCTATACAGTTTAGATGTCTTCAGAGACACAACATTGAAGTTAATAGACACACACACATCCCTCAAACTTTACACACACACACACACATCCCTCAAACTTTACACACACACACACCCCTCAAACTTTACACACACACACATCCCTCAAACTTTACACACACACACATCCCTCAAACTTTACACACACACACACCCCTCAAACTTTACACACACACACACACATCCCTCAAACTTTACACACACACACATTCCTCAAACTTTACACACACACACATCCCTCAAACTTTACACACACACACACCCCTCAAACTTTACGGACACACACACTCTCAAACTTTACAGACACACACACACACACCTCGTACTTTACGGACACACACCTCGTACTTTACTGCGCCACACACGGTTCCTCTTCAGCTCGATCCCCAAGATGTCGTAGAAGGTGGTGAGCTCTATCAGTGAGATGTAGCCGATCTTCTTGATGTCCTCTGATGACAGATCAGTGACTCGAGTGACACCCTGCCTGGGCTTCATTATCTGAACACTCTGTAAATCACACACAAAAAACTCTGATGAGGATCACAATTAAAAAAAACTGAATATGGTACTTTGGTAACAGTTTAAAATCATGAATCAAACACACAAGACAACATGCACTGTCACTCTGCATCCACACTGTAAATAATAAGACTATTATGACATCACAGGTCACGCACTGGTAAATCATCTTTCCGGATCTTTCCACAGTCTGGGCATTCCCGACCCTTCCGATGCCCCCGTGCAGCCTCTGAGTACGGAACGTCAAATGACATCAAGATCGCCTCTGAAGAAACTCCTGAGCTGTTGTCTTCAGCCGGAGTAAAAGATGGACATGACTGAGGTGCTGGAACACACAACACACACAAAACACACACACAACACACACACAACACACACACAA